>CAJVPT010003638.1:0-14836 GCA_910592055.1 Acaulospora colombiana
GTTTAGTTCGAACTAGCTTAGTGGACTCCTCATATTTTTTAAGTAGTGTAGTTCTTTAACTAATAATGTACAATGACAAGTTAGTCACTTTATGAAAGTCTATAAAATATTTAGGTATTTTTCAATATCTCAATAAAGACACGCCATTGCAGCATGATTGCGGGTTAAAAAAAAAAAAAAAAAACTATGGTACTATTTAATTAAACTCAATATTTATTACCAAATACTATGACCTTTGATTTTTATTATATCTATGCACAAAGTAAGACAAAAATAAATTAGATCTCAAAATATATATTATATAGGAAAAAAACCTTCCAGTTATCAGTTTTGAAACATAAAAAGATATAGATACAAGAATATATAAAGATTTCAACTAGATGAAACCATTACAGAATAGAACATATTATAACTAAACTATGCATTAAATATAATGGTATAGATCATATGGTAATAAAAAGTTCATCCAAACAAAAAAGAGTTCAATGGCAAAAATATCATCATGAACAAGCAAACAGATTTGAAAATTTATATAACAGATATAAACCAGTACTAAAAATCATTTAAAAATTTGACAAATATTTAAAAATAAAAAGATACATATAGGCTTCTATATAACAGTAATTAAATAGTTCTATAGCAATAAAAAAAAATCCAGAAATCAAGAAGAATATAATATGCTCAGCAAAATTTTGACAATTTTGAAAAACTTTTGAACAAAAATTGCAATTGTTAAAGAAGACATTGCAAAACTTTATAAAAGAATTATCTTCTTAGAATTAGATAATATGAAGATAAAGATGGATCCCTAAAGAGTGATGCAAGAACAAAAATCAAATATTTCTTACTAGGAAACTTTTAAAATTTTTAAATTGTAACTATAAAAAAACTATACACAATTGTTCTTCATTATCCAAATCATTGATTTATAGCATTTTCTGACCTTTGTCCCTATTAAAGTAAAGAGCTATAAACTTTGTCCCTCAAAAAGAAACATAAGTGATTTGTTAAATTTTATATATTAAATACTTTAGGAACCTATTATTACATAGAGACAACAAGTTAATTCAAAGAGAAACCTATCCCCTCATTAATTATAATATCAATACAATAACAAAAAAATAGGAGTAAACAAATAAAATAGTATTCAGATGCAACAACTATACTTTCTTTTCTTTTTTTTTTTTTTGCACGAAACAGGTTCACTTTATTAAGATTTTTAGAGTACATAATACTTTGATTACAAAGCTATTTTGTAAACATTTTTCTACATTATCTATCTAAAAATTTCCTTAAAAAATCCAGTTTGTCTTTTTTAAACCCTCTGTGACTTGTTGTCCATTATTATAAAACTAACGTGCCTAGGTTGCATTAGTGTGTAAGAAGATATTATAAATAGTTTTGGTACCAGAGATGATATCAGTTAGCAGGTTGTGAGCCATTTATATATATGAGATGTGTTATAGTTTTTGATTTTTGTTTTGTTTGTGATGTGTGTTCTTTTTGTATGAAATTTTATTGTCTTTGGTCTATTTATAAAACCTTCTACATCTGTCTTCCCATATGTTTAAGATGAAAAATTTGATATTTTTGATCATGCCTCTAATAGTCTCTACCATTCAGTTTGAATCCAGGTGTTGTGTTATGAGTTTGATTATATCTTTACTAATTCCTTCTGTGATTAGGGTGTCCCAGATATTAAAGTTATTAAGGCTAATTAAAGCTTTGACTTTTATGTTAATGTTGGTGGGACCATCCTTTCTTGCTATTATTTTTCTACTGATGATGTTGGCTATTAGTTTTTTGATGTTCAAGCCATGTTGCTTGCATAGGAAGGGATGTTTGTTGTCTTCTATATCTGTGTATGCAAAACAGGTATCAAGCAAATGTGTAGAGATATTATTTTTTGAGTATAGACATGGTTGATAATTTCTTGTTCCATAGTTTTATAGAGAAAGTTCTCATTCTATAATCCCATATGTCACAGGGAGATGAGTTTATGTTGGAGAGATGGAGATTAGTTAATGAGTTTTTCCAGTCTATTTTCTTTTTTTGTTTGTCTGTCAGGTCTTTATGTCAATTTAAGTTGGTCCAGTCCCAGGTGCAACATGACTTTTGTATTGTTGTGATAGTTCATCTGATGTCATTGAGGATTTTGATATTGTGGAGTTTGAAAATTATGAGTTTCTTATGGGGAATATGATGTGTGAGGGTGCTTGTCATGTTGGATGTATTGTTATCTAGGCTTTTCCAAGCAAGTTTGTCTGCTTTGCGGTATTCTTTTGCTGGATTGTCTGGTTGGATTTTATGCCATGTGACTTTTAGGTGTTGTTGTTTTATTGTTTTGACTATTGCACTGACTAGTCTGATGTATTTATATTTTTTTGTAGATTTGGTTATTGCTTTATTAATTTCTTTGATAGTGGTTAAGACATCATTGTAGATATTACAAGTGCTTCTATAGTTGATTAAGTTGGTGGCAATAAGGATTACTAGGAGTTCTGCAGTGGTGCTAGAACCTGGGACTGTTATGCTCATTGTTGTTTTTGTTGCTTGGTTTATAGGTCTTTGAGGACTATGCCTATTTCCAGGTTCTTGTTATTTTTCACCGGATTGTAGGCTCCATCACAATATATGTTGAGGTTGTTGTGAGGTTTTATTTTGTTAATGAGGTTTTCCATTTGGATGAGAGTCATCTTGAATATTTTGATCAGTTTGTTGAGTTTGAGGAGTTGTTTGGTGTTGGATCGATTTCTACTGCAGCAAAGGTATCGTTAGGTTGTTGCCACCAGATAAATATGCTTTCAGGTAATATTTGATTACAGAAAATGTTCGTTGGTTCATTGTCAGTTCTAAATTTAGTTGTTTTATAACTGGTATTTTGCCTAGCTTATCATTTTGGATATTGATGCAGCACTTGTTGCTTCTACCATCGGTAGAGTTTGTCAGATCACAAGCTGTGAGTGAAGAGTTGTTTGAGTGTTGATAATATCTTTGTTTGGTTTGTTCTTTATTATACTTAGTCTTTTCCCTATTGCTAATTGTTGGTTAATTATTGTTAAGTACCAGGCAAATGTGCTAGTACTTGTTGAAACATATTTGATTTGAACAAATGTGTTAATGTCTTGTGAGCTTTTTTTATTTCTGAGGAAAGTTGAGCTGATCGAAGTGAGGTTGAAGTACCATCCAGATTCTTTTTTTTTATTTAGTTTGTTATATAGTTCGCCTACTTGGTGCTACAGTAAAGTTTTAGTTTTGAAAGTGTCTAAGGTTTGTTCTATGTATATGATGCGATGATGTCTCGGGGCTTTTCTATATATGTGATACCAATATTGGTTAGTGATCTCACTTATGTGATAAAGTTGATCTTTGAGATTATTGACTTTGGTTCTGTTGAGGACAGTTATGTAATTTTGTTGAAGGTTGTTCAGGACATCGTGGTAGAAGTCGTGTCCTGTTTTGAGAAAAGTGAGACAGTTCTCCAAAATAGAGTCTTTCTATCATGCAAGCTATTATAGATTTTGAATTCTTTTGTGACAGATTTGTCCCATGGTGTTTTGACTATATGGAGATCTCATAGATTACTTGTGTGTTTTTGGAATTGTCTTGTTTGGATATCATAAATGCCGTAGTGTGTTTTGAGGTAAAGAATGGAATTGGGAATTGTTGCTGCAAGATTGGCTTTGTATTTTATACTTCTTTTGATCCTACAGTTAATTTTTTGGATTTCTAACTTACTTAGGACTAGGTCTCCAATTAGGTATTAGATTGTTGGGAAGAGGACATTTTTGATTATATATTTGTGCATTTTGTCATTACTTATTTTCCTCTCTGCCATTGAGCATATCATGTTAGTTTTTTTCTATATTAAGCTTCTCTGGGTTTTTTTTCCAAAGCATATTTTATGCCATACCCCTAATACTTTGATGGCATTATTTTGTCAACAGGGTCGATGGTGTGTTCTTTAATAGTTATGCTTTGTTGTTGGGCATTTATGATGGGTAGTTTGGATTTGTTAGGGTTGATAGTAATGTTATTTAGTAAGTAGAAGGAGTTGCTGATATTGATTATGTCTTTTAGGCATTGTTTGTTTTGAGTAATAAAGGTTATATCATCCATATAGGTTACTATGAAGATGTTTATATTTGATTGTGTGAGACTGTGAGGGTCTTGTCTGTGTATTCAAAGGTTGTATTTGGGCATATTACTGATTCTAGTAATGAATAGGTCATAGTAAATGCTCCAAAAAATGGGTGATATGGTGTCACCTTGGTCAATTCCTTCATGAATGGGTAGGGATCTGTGTTTCCAAAGTATGAAATTACTGAGTTTTCTCTGTTGGTGAAACAATTTTGGATTATGTTGATTGTTTTGGTTAAGATTTTAATCCTTTGCATGACTTGGATCAACCGATTTATATTGACCATGTCGAAAGCCTTACTTATGTCTTGAAAGAGTATATAACATGATTTGTATGATTTTTGAGCATCCTCTAGGACTCTATTGATGATACAAATCAGTTTCCTGATATTTTGTTAAAGTAGGGAAGTCCAGTTGTGTTCAGAGAGTATATGGTATTTAGTCAATGTATTTGATAGTCGAGTGCAAATAGCTTTAGTAAAGATCTTTTTTAAAGTATTTCAATAGCATTATGGTCTAGTAATATTTATGTTATACTACCAATCTTTAGGTTTTGGGATGGGATAGATGGTACTGTATTTCCATTCTTCTGGTATCTGTTCTTTAGTGAGAATTATGTTGAAGAATCTGGTTCAACCTGTTAGACTATCTTCGTTGAGATGTTTAAAAGCAATATATGATATATTCAATAGGCCAGGGGCAGATTTGTTACTTGTTTTGCTAATGATGGTCTGGATCTCCTTCTCAGTGAAGAGCTGAGCAATAGAGTTATATAAGCTGGCTTCGATGTCCTCCTTGGGCTAATATTTTGTGTTCCAGATGGTGCTCACAACATTTTTTGTGTGTCCAATCTTCAAAATGTTACTAAATTGTTTGTAATAGAGTCTGTGATGACTGTTTTTCCATTTTAAACTTTTTGAATGAGTCTGTTGATTATGATTCTTCATTTAGGTTAGTTGAGTAAAGATCTAATTATTTGTTTTTTTGTTTGTATTGAACCAGTTTTGTTATCTGGATCTTGCTTTTTAAATGGCATTTCTGATTCATTGATTAATGGATTTTTTGTATTTGAGTTTTTCAATGCAAATCCATTACTCAATTTCTTTAATGGTTGTGCCAAGATTATACTTTCATTGAGACTTATGGAGGGGATCTGTTCTTGAATGCTTTTAGTTAGGGATGATAGAGTGGGTGGGCTAAATTTTGTGTTGTGATTCTTGAGGTATATGAGTTGGTGCCTTGCTTCTGCTAGCTGAAACAGAAGTATGGATCTTAGTATAGGAATATTTTTTGTCCTTTTCCTTTTTCTTTCTTTTTATTTTGCAATATGGCTGGTTACTACTGCTAATATTTAGTTGCGAAAAGTGGTCCAGAGTTTGTTGATATATGCATTTTCATTCATTATATGGTTTCAAGTATACATGTGTAAATCTATAGATTCTGTAAAATTTTACTAAGACTGTTCAGGTATTGCTGCCTAGTTGAATCTAATTGTTTTTTTAGGATGACAGAGTGTTTGGCAGGGATTTAAAGTTGCCATGTTTCTATATGTGATGAGACTGCTCTGTAATCTATAGTTATGTTTTGTTCTGTGATGTATACATCTATAGGACACCAAGTTAGGCATAAGAAAATCCAAATTGCATCTATTCTACTTTTTGGGAAGTTAGCTGTTCACTTGGTAGACCATGTATATTCTTTAAAGTACAAGTAAAGGTAGTGATATCTATCTATCATATTCATTGTAATGAGTTTGTCAAAAAAAATTTTAAGTTTGTTCGAATGATGTCTTTTTATGGGGCTATGCTTGTCTTTATGACTGTTTGGATATGCATTGAAATCACTGACTAGAATAATATACCAGTTCTTATTTTTTTTTTTGCAATCAAGTTGATTATTGTTTGCATTAATCTTTTCTTTTGCTAGCTAGGTGTGGCAGGTAGGCATATTCCTACAATTTGTATATATTTCTTTTTTGGGAAGGCAAGGTCGATGCAAAGAATTCTACATTCGAATCTATTGATATTGATGACTCTATCCCTGAGGTTATATTGGATTGCAATATTGATGCCTCTGCTATAATCTTTACCTTCCCACCAGGTAGTATATGTATTTGCTTTCCAGGGTTGTTTGTCATTGTTCTAGTTTATTTCGGTTAAAATTATAATGTCCCATTATTGTTGTGTCTATATCTCCTCCCATATAGAGTGTTTTGTTTTATCTTTGAGTTCTTAACAGTTTAGAGTTATAATAGTGAGATATGGTTTATCTGTACAATCAGATTGTTGTGTTGTTGTGTTGGATTTGTTAGTTTTGAGTGTTGTGTGGAATTTGTATAGATGAAGGTAAGGTCATTATGGATGTGTCTTATATTTGTATATCTAAGGTATTAGTAGGATTAATATATGTTGTGTTCTTGTTTAATTGCTCATAGATTACTTCTAAATTCTCTGGATTGCTTTGGTTGGTTCCCATCATTGTGAGGTAAATGAAAGGGTGGAATTGTTCAGACTTAAGATGGAGATCGCATTCATGATTGTATTTATGTTTCAGTCCATTTTATTATAGAGGAGTGGAGTTGATGTTGTGTCTCTTGTATGTCTTGGTTTTGATTTGGAGATGATAGTTATGTGAAGTTGTAAAGTGAATATATCTTGAGATCTGTTTCCATGTTGCCTATGGCATTTTCATCATAGTATTCAAATTAGTGATATGTTTGTCGAGGTCTGAAATGGTTTCTTTGATTTCAGCAATTTCTTCCTTGATCATGTTGAGGATTTGTAAGATACTGGAGAGGAGATCTTGTTCTTGATTGCTTTGTGGTTGGTAGTGATGTGGGATCAGAGGGCTGTGGCATATGATCCATATGCTTTTGTCTTTGGGACAGCTAAGGTGTTTTGATGAATATTTTTGGTGCCTATAGGCTAAAATTTGTTGTATAGCTTGCCAAATTTTTTGGCTTGTTCCTTGTTATATTCAATCTATTGCTGTTGTGTTTCCTTCCTGGTGTATTGTGCAGCTAGATGGTTGGCCTGGTCATATATGATGCAGAATTTAGTGATTATTGAGAGGAGAGTAATATCTGTTTCCCTAATATGAATACTTTGTTCATGGCATTGTTGAGAACAATTTTCATTTTGAAGTTGAGCACCACAAATCTTTTTCTGATATATGAAATGTAGCAGAAATATAAATGTTGTTGTATTGGGGGGAGACCTATGAGTTTGGCTATGGTTGAGACCTTGTCTTTTATCTACTCCATATTAAGTGTTGTGTCAAAGATCCTTACTGAGTCTTCTTTAATTAGTGTACCACTCTGGGTTACAAGTTGATTTCTGCTCTTTTTGTCTTGATAGGTGATAGTTGCAGTTTGTTACATTTGTTGAGTTTGCATGGTAATGTTGGTGATCATTCCAAATCTGACGAAGGTAAGTTGAATATCTATGAGCTTTGTATATAATAGGATGTCCCATACTCCGATACTGTTCTCTAGTTTGATAATGGCACTGCTGATCTCTATGTGTATGAGTTTCTTGTTGTCTGTATCTGGTAGTATAATGATGCTTCCAGTTTGGACTGCTTCTTTATTGCCGAAGAGAGCTGTAATATAGAGGATGTGTCATGAGATTCACTTCTGATGTTGAGGAGACCTTTGGGAATCCAAGGGCTCTTGTTACTGCAATAATCTTTTACTGATAGTTTCATCAGGGACTTTATTTGCTATTATGCTAATTTTGATTTAGGTTCTGCCATATCTGGTTTGAGGGTCAAAGAGGGATCTGGGTTTAGGGTGTGAGTTTCTAATTTTTACTTTTTTCCACTTTATATTAGTTGTTTTGAGTTCTATGTATTCAGGTTCACTATTATGCATCATTTTATATTGGAGTCATCAATTCTCTTGAGTTGTGTGGAGAGTTCTTTACTATCAAGTGTCTCTTTTCCTTTACCTTTGGAGGGAGGTTAAAGAAAAGTGAGGTTAGGTTTCAGGGTTTGTCTTGCTAGGTTTTCCTCTACTTGTTCACTCCAAAATTCAGTGTTGTCGGATTGAGTATTCATCGGGGGTTATAGTTCTGGGGGTCAATAGTAAATGTCTTGTTTGGGGTACTGATGTGTATCTATGTGCTGAGGAAGTTGGGTCTAGTAAAGATATTAGGTTTCTTTGTGCTCTTTGTGTTTGTTTCTTTTTTGATGAATTAGCCACATCCTTGGAAAGTGCTTTCTAATTGTAGTTGGGTCTTGAGTAGGAGCTGACACTTCTGGTTGTTCTTTGCATATTGTGTTTTGAATGAAAGTTTGTATTCTAGTTTACTGCGCCACAGATAAATGGGAAAGAGTGTTTTTGTATACTATACTTTTTTTTTTTTTAACTAGGTGGCTTACACCTTGTTTATTAGATATTGTTGTAAGTATGTACAAATTTATTTTATACAAATTTAACTCTTTAGCTATCTAATTTAACTCATAAGGATAGTTCTACCATGTGGTTTATTGCCATGTACTAGTACTGGTATATACTTGACTAATCTGCCAAGGCTCTACTTGTCCCATAAAAATTTGTTTTGAAAGAATATATTGTGTTTCAGTTGATCCAGTGTTAAATGGAGTATTTCATAATTTCATTGATTTCTGGGATGTATGATTTATGCATAATAGTTTTTCTGTCTAATGTTTTCTATATTTTTTTATCTTTTTTGGTTATATTTTGACTCGTTTCCCATTGTGAAAAGAGCTAACACCTTAGTTGCTATTTGTCTTGAAGGATGGTCAAGAATTTATTTATAATATTTTTGAGGATTTCTTTTTGATTTTCTGTTGTTGTGTATTCCTTTATTATTTTTAAGAGATCTTTTGTTAATACTCTCCTTGTAATGTAGTTTCTTTTCTCAGGAGTTCATTCCCTTTCCATTTTTTTTATTTTATTGTTTAATGTTTTTTAAGAGGTTCATTGTTTTCTACTACTGATTTCCTCATTGATTATTTGAAGTAGTTTTTTGAAGATGTTTGTACCATTGCCTTCACATATCATTGTATGGATATTGGTTTTAATATGCTGACAGTTGATGCAAAGGTTGTCTTTATATATTGTTGCTGCACTTTTGTGTAACTTGTCTCTGGTTGGCAGTTCTAAGTTCCATAGTCTGAGTCTAAAGGATCTAGTGTTGTGATCCAGTTTGTTAGTTGCACTTATTGTTATTTGAGATGCAGGTTTGTGGATCATTAATTCTACCCATGCAATACTTTGTAGTGTGTTACTATTTGTTGAGATTAGGTTACGGTCTAGTATTTTCCAGCTAAAGATATGCCTTGCTTTAATGAGGTTCCTTGCAGTTTCTAATATTGTGTTATCTAAAACTTGTCCATTCTACTCTTGGATCCATGGGCTCTGGCTATCTTTTATAGGAATGAAATTTATTTCTGAGGCTTTACTGTAATGTTGCCTCCTTGATAAGCATGTCTGCTTTATTGTTGTCTGAATCATTATTGTGTACTTTAATTTTTTTTCATATTATATTAAGTCTTTGTTGTTTAGTAATATAATTGATTATATTAATTAGAGTGCTATTTTTGAGTGTTCTGATAGTGGTTGGGTTTCCTTGAGCTTTGAAAATAACATCTAGTGCTACTTGACTATTACTATATATTGTAATGTTGTTGTTTGCTGAAGCTGTCATTAAGAATAATGCGATGGCAGCTAATTCAGCTCTTGTGTAGGAAGGAAAATTATATATTTTCCCTTTGAAGTTGATTTCTAGAATTTGGATGATATGTCATCCAAAGCCTAATCTATAGTTTGTGTCCAAGAAGCCATCAGTATATGCTATAATGTTTTTGAGTTTGTGAATTGTTTGTCACATGGTAACAGTTTGGTGAGTGTGCTTTCTGTTATATCTATGAATTTTTTAATGATTCTTTTGTTGTGTGTTAGAGGGTTGTTGTCAATGATGAGAGATAGTGGGAGTTTGTTGTGAACCAATTTGTGTAAAACAAGTTTATTTAGCTGTCGGATGAGATTCTGCTGCATTGACAGAGGTTGTTGCTAGTTGTGTCTCTAGAGCTAGTTCTGTTTTATGTACTAGGATACAGATAAGACTGTTTTTTTCTTGAAGAAGATGCATTCCCCTTGTTTTCCAGATATGTTTAGGGCACATCCTTGGCATTCCTGGAGGGGTTAGTTATTGTTAGTACATATGTAATGCTGTAATTTGACAGTGTTGTTGGTGATAGCTTTTTTCCGGAAATGATGCTTTCATCTGTTTGTATTGTGGCAGTCTATTTAATCTTCTTATTATATGTTTTTATGGCTATTTATGGATTTGTTTTGTGTCATTATTATTTGTATATTTATTCTGTATTAATCTGACTATCTCTTGATTTTGTTGTAGCTTCTGGAACTATGTTGATTTCTTCCTATTACATTTTTTTGGGGATTGTGATCTCTACCCAGGCAGCCAGACGTGATCCTGTATAGTTGATAATTTGGTTGATGAAGAGAATTTGGTTGTTTGCAAGCTGTTTTCTATTTTTATTGTATCAGCCTAGATCTGTTACTTCTTCTATTGTTGTGTCTGTCTTTTTAATCATCTGAAGATTGAAGTTGATACCTATAAATCCATTTTGTCTGAGAAGATAGATTAGATTGTATGTAAAATCGTAACCCTATAGAAGGAAGATGCTTGTGCATAGGTGCTTATAATGGTTTTGGTAGATGACCATCTATTTTGGAGTTCTTGTAGGCATATAGTTGTGATCTTTCCTATTATTTCCTGTCTGTTGATTCTTTTGTGCCAGTTATTTGCATGCAATAAGTGTTGCCTGTCCCAAAAATAGAAGAATCCATATTCCATTGGATTAAAGAGTATAGAGTTTGATGCAGATTGGACTTAGTGGAGTTTATGTTTATAGGTTATATTGAGGATATGTATTATCTTGTTACAGTTGGGCTTTGTGAGGATCATGTCTGAAAGCAGATATATGATAATTGATATCCAAACTTGATTGTGAAGGTATCATATTTGTTTGTCAGTTGTTATTTTCCATTTGATTGTATTGGTGTATTTGATTGTCTTGTCTTTGATTAGTTGTTGTTAAAAGGCTTTAGTTCCTCTACCTTCGAGATAAATATCTTGGATTCTTGCTGCTTGATTTTGTTTGAGCATGTGTATGGATTGGTTTTGAATTCGAACAATATTGTTTAAGTTTGAGTTGGTATTGAGTACTATAAGAGTGGCATTGATATTGATATCATTGATTCTATAGAAATCTGAACAGATGTCACATATCTCTTGAAGATTGGTGTTGTTTTCTGTGAATAGAATTGTATCGTCCATGAAAGTAATATATGAAATGTTTTGTATTTTTATGGTGAATAGTATTGTAAGATCTGACTATTGTTTCACTGTTAGTGTGCATCCTCTGATTTGTTCAGAGATGTGTATAATGAGTGGGTCATAAAAGATTCTCTACAAAAGGGGTTCTATTGTGTCCCCTTGATCTATATCATCTTCTATTGTATATTGAAGTGAAGGTCAAAGGGTATGAGTACGTAGTTTGTTTGGTTGCTACAAATATTTGTGATTATTTGGATAATTGTGTTTAGGCATTTTATTCTTTTAAGGGCTTTTTTGAGTCTAGTAATATTTATAAAGTCGAATGCTTTGGCATATCCAGACTCAAGATCCAAGCTTGTTTATGAGTTTGCCTTGTATCATCTTGAATTGCCAAAAGATATGTATTGGTTTTTGCATACTAGATCCTGATAGTGCTGCTTAGTTATATATCAAGAGAATTTAGTATAATTGAAGTGTCTTGGCAAGTCTGTTGGTTAGGATTTTTGTAAAGACTTTTCTAGTTGTTTCAAGTAATATGATTGGTCTTGTGATGTTGATATTATTTTTACAAGGCTTTGGCTTGGGGATAGATAGATGCTACCTCTTTTCTATTCCATTGAAACTCTTTCTTGTTTATGAATATCATTGAAGAGGTCTGTGATAAAGGTGAGTAATTCACTTGAGGGTTTTTAAAGTGTTATATATAGGATTCCTGTAGGGCCAGATGCTAATTTTGAGGAGCAGCATTTGATAGTATCTTGTATTTTTCTTGTTGTTATAAGTATTGTTACACTGGTATATCATTCTTCATTTATGTGTGTGGATAGTGTATAGATCTTCTCCCATCTTGTGTCTTTAGTTTTGATAGTATTGCACTTACTTGTCAATTTTTTTAAGTGTGCACTGACCAGTGTTTTGATCTTTTCTGGATCTGTAGTGATTGTCTCTTCTGGATCACTTGAAATAATTTTGTAAAGCATGATATGTTTTTTGGGATCATTCAGAAGGTTTCTGATCATTTGTTTTTTGTTGGTATTAAAATATGTATATCTTCTAAGAAGTCTTTTATTAATTGTGTCAATTTGTTGATTTTTACAGTTCTTGTTGAAGATTTGTTTATGGGTGGTTCTCATTGTTTTGAGATCCTGGATCTATTGGAGAATATTTGTTAGATTGAGTGGTCTTGTAATTGGGTTGATTGTGATATTATATCAAGTATGAAGCTTTTTGAGAATGGTGTCTATTTTTGTTTTGATAGTATCTGTGAGAGAGTTGTTATCTATTAGTTGTTTGCCTAGAGAATAGAGTTTGAAGAGTTTTTGTAGTATATATGTTAATGGTTTGGAAGGTTTTGGAGTGTATTTTGATTCTTTATATCTTTTTATGTGAAGTGCTGCACTTTAGGGGATTGCGTCTTTTAGTAGATTCTATTTTCTTTCTATAGTGTCTTCTGTTGAGGTTGAAGTTGGCAGGATGATTATAGTCTTAAGTATATGTATTTGTCGAAGTCTTTCTATTTATCTGATGGTATGTCTTCCTATCTGAATCTTTTGTTGGGTTGTACTCTAATCCTATTGGTATAAGGGGGTTTAAGTTCTAGTGTTAGAGATTGCAAGAGATTGCTTCATGGTCTGTCTTCAAAAGTTCTTTATCAGGTCTTTGGATATTTGCATCAGTTAGAAGCCATAGTAGTGATGTTGAGATCCAAATTTGATCAATTTTACTAGTAGTTTTCTCAGAATTGCTCCAGGTGTGTTGGTTGCTATAGGGGTGTAAGTCTTTGAAGGTGTCTATGAACTGATTGTTCATAAGCCATTGGACTAATTTTCCAGTTGATAAGTTTTGATTTCTTTTAGGGGTGTTGAAATTTGGTATGTTGATATTGGGGTTGTTGACAAAGTTAAAGTCTCCTAGGATTATAATGTGATTGTTTGCAATTTTTGCATTATTGATAAGTTTGAGAGTTTCTTGGATATACTCTTGATTGTTTTCATGTGATTGAGAGGGCAGGTAGATGACAATTATTCTGAGTTTGTGTTTGAATCTGAAAAGAAGATCTACTGTAATAATTCTATCCTTCCATATTTGTTTTTTAAAGATATGTTTTGTGAGATTTTTTTCTATAAGCAGTGTGATACTAAATCCTTTGGTTTGGTTACTTTAATCACTCCATGTGGTTTGGTAGTTGTTGAGTTAGATAAAGGTGCCTTCTTTACTACTGATGTTTGTTTCTGTGAAAGTGAGAATGGTTGGTTTGTGTTTGTTGACCCACTCTTTCCATAATTGTAGTTTGCCTAAATTTGATTTGAGGTTTCTAACATTTGTAATAAGAATTTTTTTAAATGTGTTCTAGGATTGAAGGGTTTGAATTATAATCGGATTGTTATCTATATGAAGTGTGTGTTGTGTTTGTTGGGTTGATGAGTTCCAAGATTTGTTTGTTGTTACTTTTGTCAAGTGTACTATTTGTGGTTGTGTATGTAAATGTCCCTGAGAGTTGGTTTGAAAAAAGATTATTGTGAGTTATGGTTGTGCTGTACAATTCATTTTCTATTTTTTTTATTGCTATTACTATGTGTTGTACTCATTTTAAATCTTGGGATAATATGTGTATTGTGGTGGGAGTTTTGATGACTATATCGAAAGCTACAATGATTTGGTTTATGTTGTTTTGTATGTAATCCAATGATGAGAAGAGTTGTATTTGATTGTTTGATAATTGAAGGGTTTATTGTGACTGAGGTTGAAATGAAATACTGCTTGTTTGTTGCTAGGTTTGTCACTATCCATTGTTTCATAGTATTCTTTATTATAAAGTTCCAAATTAGTGATGCGTTCATCGATTTCTATAAGTTGCATTCTCATTGTTTGGATTTCCTGATAGATTTCTCTAAGAAGTTCAGAGATTTATGTTAGTAATTATGGGTTTTTCTGTGGTCTTGAGGAGTTGTTGTGAACTGCGCTGGCATAGGAGCTAGCTCTGGTGTTTTCTGGGGTTTGGGTTTATTGAAGTTGCATATTGTTATTGTTTTTGCTGGTCAGAATTTATTATAATGAGTTTCAAATTTGGAGGCTTGTTCCTTGTTATTAGTGATTACAATAAATCGAATCAGATCAGATTTTAACTAGATTCAATCCAATCTGGTTTTTATAAATATGAATCGGATATGGATTCGATTCATTTTAAACTGATCTGATTTGATTTGAAACTATAACAGTTTAATCTGATCTGATTCGAATCCAAATTTGATTTTATTTGATCTGATTCGAATCTGAATTTGATTTGATTCAATCTGATCCAAATCTGAATCCAATTTAGATTCAATGCAAAAACAATTTGAAACCAATTTGATGTATTTTGAATCAGT
>CAJVPT010003639.1:0-14836 GCA_910592055.1 Acaulospora colombiana
GTTTACTATCTGAAGTATCTGCTTTGCTTTATTCATGATAGGGTATATGTGTGGATTGATATTATTGTCATATTGTTGTGTTGTATTATTAATAGTCACATGAGCGGATTAATATATATTCTTGGTGCTATTTTAGTAATTGTTAACAAGATTTTTTGTGTAATGCTTGTTGTTTTTGTATATGTCTTAATCTTGTTTTGATTAGGCACGTATCATTTCTCCTTTTTTGCTTAGGTTGTTTACCTGTTTACACTAACTTTGTTGTATTTTTTTACAGATCCCTGACACTCTGTTTACGTTGATCACTTTTTATTGTAATAATTGTATTTGATGATTTTACTAATTTAAGTCATACTTATTGTGCTGTTGTGTTGAACTTTTGTTGAACTTATTTTGACAACAGCTTTATACACGTGTATGTATTCACGCTACTTTGGTGATATGTTTTGGTGTGTATGGAGATGGGGTATGTACGTTTGGCTGTTTAGACCTTGGGGAGCTTTGATGTCTTTCTGGATCTTGAAGAATTTGAGGTTTACTTGATTTTATCGAGCAAACCTATTTGCTTTAAGATTCCTTGTAGTGTCAAGAAAGATATCAATCTGCACTGGCCTAGCTGCAAGCTCTGTAAAGTTGATATTGGCTCTCCTTTTCTGACTGTGAATCAGTTTATATTGGTTTCCTTCCTTCTTCTTAAAAGAAGAAAAGTCAAAGTTGTTGCTATATGTATATATTTTCCAACAATTTACTGTTCTAGGACTATATACGAAATGTTGTTTTGTGCAAAGATGACTGTTGTATGCTGGTGTTGTAAGAATATGTGTCTTGAAAAAAGATGTTTCTCTTTCTTTGAGTAAATTGCCTAAAAAGAAAATTTCTAAGGATCTGAGGAATTTGTGGAAAGAGTTTTTTGTCTAGATTTTTATTTCTAATTAGTTTATTATAATAAAAGAAATATCTATATTAAACAATTATATAGTTATTTTATTCTGATTAAATAAGATGCAAATAGTTTACTCTTTATACTATTCAATAATTTTCAAATATTTAAATAGTATAGATAATTATTTATTTTAATTGTTTCTAGATATTATTTTTATTATAAAAAATATATATCTTAATATATAAATAAGCTAGTATTTAAAAAAAAAATTGTTTTTAAAAGAATTGTATTATCAAAAATTTAGAATTAAATTGAAACAAGTAATATACCTCAAAAAATTATAAAAGTAAAAGCTTTAAGAAAATAAATCATAGTTAAAAAAAAAAAGTAGATCTTTTTATTATATAAAACTTTTTTACTAATTAGTTTAAAGAATTAAAAGAAGTTTAGATACTATATAATTGGTTATTCTTTTTTAAAAACTTTTTACTATTGATAGTAAAGGTATTACTTAACTTTTCTTAACTATTAAGAGTTAAGTTTTTAAGTAAAAAGATTTATAAATAAGAGAAAAAAAATAGAAATAATTCTTGAAATTATATTTTAAAATTTTATCAATATAGAAGTAAAAAAATCTTTTATAAATATCTTTTTTATATATAATTAGAGAATTGGTAAAAAGAAAGAATTAATTATTTTGATTTGTAATTATTATTATTATTTTTTTGCTGGTTTAGCCTTCAGTTGGTCTTTATTTAACTTTATTTTGATATTATATTATATTATCTATTTTGAAGTTAACTAACCTTTACGAAACTATACTAGC
The DNA here is from genome assembly GCA_910592055.1 of Acaulospora colombiana. Lineage (NCBI taxonomy): Eukaryota > Fungi > Glomeromycota > Glomeromycetes > Diversisporales > Acaulosporaceae > Acaulospora > Acaulospora colombiana. The sequence goes on from CAJVPT010003639.1 coordinate 1,710, forward strand.
ATGTATTTTAAGAATTTAGAGAAAGATATCATCTGATTCAGATCTCCTGTAGACCTCTATAACCTGTTGCCCCTTTTTAGGAAACTAACTTGCCTAGGTTGAGTTAGTGTCAATTTTTTTGTTTTTTAAATTGAAAAGAAAATTGAAAGTTTTTTTTTTTTTTAGTCCAGGTTGACTGTATTTTTCAGTCTTCTGGTTTGACTCCTAGGTATGTTTTGACTCCACTTGCCCTTTGCTTTCTTGTCAGTTCTTGATATTCCCTAAGATAACTTTCACTTGATCAGGGCTTTGCATCTCTATTTCCAAATAGCTCTTATAATTTTCTGAATTTCTTTCATGTATCCCACTAGGGTTGGTTTAGCTTTTTTCTTAAAGATATTTACACAGTTGTGAATCATTTTAACTATGTCACGAGGAACCAAACTTCTGGCTATTATATATATTCAAAGGTTGGCTTTCTTCCTTGTGACCTTAGGATCCATTCTTATATCCAAAACTTGTTTTATTTTTTTCTGCTCTGGAGGAAGTGTGCAATTGTCTCTATCATATAGTTGCTAATGTCAAAGCTATTTCTTGTACATATATATACATGTTTTAGTTTTTTGATACTACCTTGCACCTGATGCACTGGTTGGATTTGTAAAGATCATCTCTTCGTTCATGAAATTTCGCCATGGTTGGTAGTTCTTGGGTCCATAATTTTAGCTTAAAGATTCTCTGCTAATGGTCTTCAGTATTCATAAAACCTGCTATAATCTTTCTTGATTTTAGTAAGTTGACTATTGTCTTCCAATATATTACGTCACAGTTTTAATTTAGGTCTTGATTTCTTTCCAAATAGCACTATTCCATAATTTGCTCATTTCTGAAGTGGTTTCTAACTGCTTCCCTACTATTGTAGTTAGTTGCCTAGCCTTTGTACATCAGCATCTACACGTTTTAAGATAGAAGTAATTTCTAGCTTAGTCATCTATCATTTGAGTTATGCTTTCTTGATTTCAGAGTCCACTCTGATGTATATATGTGTTTCATTCCTTCTGATTTTCTTGACTTGGAGTTTGAGGTTTTTAGAGCAAATCAAGTCCTTTGTGTATCCTACTAGCTATACTATCTTGCTTTTATTCTTTTTAACTTTCAAAGCTGTTGCAATTATCTAGTTGTCTGTATGGATTATTGTCTTTGTTTCCATTGGGAGAGAAATCAAAACAACCGTAACTGTATTTAGCTCAACCTCATTTGGTGTTGTTTTCTGAAAAATTTTGAAGATTGTTATCTCTGTTTCACTCCCTGTTATATTGTTGGTTATATGGAATGAAATAGTGTGGAAGTTTCTATAACAGCTCACATCAGTTGTAATTCTAATTTTTTTCCAGTCTTCTATACTTTGTTACAAATATTTGAGTCTTTTTTTGGCTGGCATTGTCCTTGATCCATTTGTCACATTCATTCATATATATGGAATTTGGGATGTAGATATCTTTAAATTCAGTTGTGGGATTGTTTTTACATTGGGAAAGCCTTGCTTTAATGCTGTCTGGAAATGAAAGGAACTTGATTGCCTTGCTTGCTTTTCTGTTTGACATGACTTGTTTACTGCTTTCTATAACTGCTATCGTATCTTTACTTGGAAGGTTTATTATACAGATATTCTCTTCTGTACTCATGTTGATATTACATCCTAGACATATCATTAGATATAATGAGAAATTGTTCTTGATGTAATGTCTTACTGTAATGGTACTTGTGTTTTTCTTCTTTAGTTTTTCCAAAAGCAGTTCTTCCTTCAGTGTCCCTTTTAACATTGCTATCCAAATGTGCTTGTTCTTTTTTAGATATCTGCTATTCAGCTTGTCAACCCAGATCATGCTATAAAAAGGGTTTGTGTCTGGTTTTAAATTAGTTAACCTTGTTAAGTAACTAAGGTTCGTAATACTTGTAATTAACTTATTGATGATATCTTCATAAAAACATGATTACCTTCCTTGCACTCTTCACCTGATGGTTTGATATACTTGTGCCCAACTGATTGATTTGACCTTGTTGTGATTGATGAATTGCTCAGCCTATCTTAAATCACTTGTTCTGAGCTTGTTCCTATGCTTCTCTAATCAGTAGAAGCCCATAAGTGCTTCTAGTGATATCAGTTCAAACTCTGATATTTTGCATTCTTGTTTTGTGTTTTTGAAGGAAAAACCTTGTTTTTGTGTATTGATAAGCATGTCCTACAAAAAGTTCATACTCATTAAGTATATTTTTGGGCATGTCTCCAAGATACTTGTGTCTGATTATGCTATCCATTAGAGATTTATTATCTTTTCTTTGCATAAAGATCCTGCATAATTGGCTATCGAGTATAGTTTTTCAAGTAGTCTGATATGCTTTGGAGCATGTGTACTTTAAAATTGAAGATATTGTATTCTAGATTACTGTGGAAGGTGCAGTTTGGAGCTGAAATAGCAAAACCCACCTTGTATTTGAAGATTTATCTAAGCTTTTTGTCAATGTTATCAGCTTTGACCTCCAGGAAATATATATTCTGTACGAAGTATTCTACTTTTGGTAGAATCATATGATCAATTATATATTGTGTCTGCTTATCTGTTACTCTCTTCCAAAATAGGTGATTGGTGAAGTTAGGTGTTATCTGGTCAACCAGGTTTGTTTAGTATCTTTTTTTACCATTATAGTAAAACCAAACTCCCAGGTATCTAACTGCCCCTTGGGAGGCTCCAATAGTATTGTGCTCGAAGGTTATTTTGGACTCTTTTTTATTATTAATTATGAGGAGCTCTAACTTTTCTGGATTAACTTTGACTTGTGCAAGGTTGTAGAAAGAGCTGACTAACTTTAGGATGGTCTCTAATTGTTTTCAGTTCCCAGCTACTCATGTTGTGTCATTAATGTATACCATAACAGACGTGTTTGCAGTGTTACGAGACATTCTAAGCTATGACCAATCATATGTTTTTGTGAGACTTCTATACCTTTGTGTTTTACTGACCCTGCATATTAGTGGGTCATAATAGATGCATCAGAGAAGTAATGATATTGCATCTCCTTAGTCAATCCCATTTCTAACTTAATAGGGATCTGTTGTTTCTACTCCTATGATATTTGTGTTTTTCCTATCTTTGAAGTCTTCCTTTATGAGATCTATAAGTTTTCCTAAGAACTTAATTCTTCTCATAACCTGTAACAGAGTGGTCAGGTCCACGTTGTTATATGCTTTGCTCATGTTCTGGAAAAGGATCCACAGTTCCTTTCTGTTTTCTCTTGTATTTTCGATAATTGTGTTTAGTTCAAAAATGGGTTCAGTTGTGTTTATTCCTGGCAAAGTCATCCAGTTGTATTTTAACAGAATCTCATATTTAGTAAGTATATCTAACAGCCTATTTATCAGGTCTTTCATGAATATTTTCTTGATTGATTTCAAGAGTGTAATGGATCAAACCTTTATTAGATTGTTACTCCAATTATATGTTTTTGGGATCAGATAGATGGTACCTTTCTTCATTCCTGTGGCATCTGACTGGGGTATAAGATTGTGTTAAAAATATTCTTGACTCTTCTAATTGCCTTGAGACCCAGGTGGTATAATGCTATGTATAGAATTTGTGATGGATCCAGGGCTGAAATTCTACTTGCCTTGGCTATAATGTCTTTTATCTCTTGTACCAAGAAGTCCATTGTAACTTTTATGTATCATTCCTTATTTATATGTTGAAGAGATTCGTACTTTTTTTTCTATTCCTATATGATTGTATAAGGCTGTAACTTCTTGATTCAGTTTCAAAGTGATCTCATATCCGTGATCTTATTTTAACTTCATTCAATACAATAACTAGCTTCTTGTTGTTTATAATTAACTTATCAAGTTTGATTTTTCTTTTTTCTTCTCTAGGAAACTGTCTATTAGCCTTTTCTTGTCCGATGTGTATCAGATCAGATGGCTGTTGATGGCCTCATAGATTTTTTTGCTTTGCGTTGTACATAGATATCTATATATAGTATTCTTAATGCTTTTGATTTCTTTGACTACTACAATTTTTGTTACTTTGAAGTCTTCTGAGATGGTAAGTTCTTTGAAAAGTTTAATGCTATTCTTCTCAACCAGGTGATAGATTCTCACCTGTTTTTCTTCACTAATTTGTCCTTGTTCTCATTTAATTGGCAGCTTTTTGAGCTGGCATAGCCCAATTGTTGTAATTGTGACTATCCTGCTGCACTTCTCTTGTTTGTTACTTGAGTATATTTGTGTTTTCTTGAATCTTCTAATATATATGCTTGTTACTTTCAGAACTATTTCCTTTAAGGTGTGCCACATTTTATCAGCATTTCCAGTTTGATTCATCTAACTCTTGGGGTAATCTATTTCTTTCTCTATTTGTTTTGTTTACTTCTCCCATCTTGCTGGTTCAGTATTTGTTCAATTGTATCTTGTATTGGGTTCCCTCTAAATATTTCTTTTCTGCTTCAGGAGAGAGAATGCTAGATGCATTCTGGCAACTGTAATACTATGATCACTCTTGTAAAGTTGTTTATATCTGTTTTTGATATCTGCTGTCAGCAGTTCTAATTGTCTATTCTACGTAGTCCAAATTGGATTGATCCTATTTGCTATCTTTGGATCTAATTTCTATATAAATTTTTATTTATGTAAATTGGCTGTATGAAATGTGTTAATCAATATGAGATCTTTCCTGTCCTTGATAAGAATGCTATTGGATGATGTTCTGTTCTCAAAATGATAATGCTTTTTAGAGAACCTGTTTATGCAAGACATGTCTGTATAGTTTAGATTCTATTACTATGACTTTCCAATTTGGTTTATAGCTTGTACTGAACCACCTTGTTATTTTTTTTTCAAAACTGTATCTCTTTGAGACCTTCACTGGAGAGTAGTTACCTATTATTCTAAGTACTTTTTATATGGGAATGTCAAATAGAGCATGACAACTTTTCCCTTGACTATTTCTTTCTTTACAATTCTTCTTACAAACTAATATTTGAGAGCTACTTCCACTTTCAATCCTTGTTTTTGATTAGTATTAGTCCAATGGCACTCATATTTTTTAGTTTTCCAGTTTTTTGTTGCATAATCACTACCATTGGTCTCAATGCTAATTATAATATCCCAGTCTTTTTCACACCATAGCTCTGTCCAGATTATCTTGTTTATTTCTTTGTTAAGTCCTCTTATATTGAAGGTTGAAATTCATATTGTTAATCCTTTTTCTATATGATTTACTGCTTCTTTAGTAGGTTGTATTCTTTTTTCATTTCTGTCTTGCAGTGTTTCCTTGTTTCTTAGTGTGTTACTCATTAAAATTAGTATTGATATTATTGTTAACTGTCTGCCAATACTCCAATGGCTTTGAGTGCATACTACATGTTAGCTTACATATTATCTATTGTTCGATTGATCTGTTGCTATCTTTTCCTGATATCTGTTATTTCTTGTTCTTGGTTTAAGGTTTTTGAGCCTTCTAGATTGTTTGTCAGTGGTTCGTTCTTCTTCTTACTATCACTATCTGAATATTGTTCCATCTCTTCATAGTATTCCTGGTTGTATACTTCTAGATTCATGACTCTTTCATCAAGATTTGCTATCATCTTCTTGAGACTTGCCATTTCTTATTAAATCATTGCAAGTATCCTCATAATCTCTTGTATATTTTGAGATTGTTGCATGTATTCTTATTGTGTTGTGATTGTTTTTGACAGTTTCGTTGGATTTGATCCTTGCTTGTCCTATTTTGCTGGTTGCTGTTAACTCATGCAACTACCACATACAATCCTGGTCTCTTGTCACTCCCATTGTTCAATAGCATTTCAACTTTGAAACCATCTGTTCTGAAAGGTTTGAATTTGTTATAGATTTGACCATACTTTTCTATTTGGGTATGATTAAACTCTTTTCATTGTTTTCTCCTTTCCTAGATGTGGCAGCTTTTCACAGAGTGTGTTGTCACATCGCAGATGGAACAGAGGAGTGTGTTGATGGGGACCAAGGTTATCATAATCTTCCCAAGGGTATAAATTATATCTTTCACAACAAGCAGGTCTTTTCTTGTTTCAAAGCTTATTACTGTGAATTTCTTCAATTTGTATCTTGTTAAATGAATGTATGAAATATAATATATCTGTGCTTTTATTTTGTTCAAGACTTGCTTCAGGTTCCATGTTGTAGTGCTGGGAGATAGGTTAACCAGTTTTACTACGATACTGTGTCTTTCTCTCATTCGATCTGTCAATCAACTAGTATTATTGATTCTGACCACATCTCTTTTGATGAGGATACTGCATTTTTTTATGAGTACCCTTTAACTACTTCTTCCTCAAAGGTAATTGTGACACACTGCCATAAGTTTTGTGTATTCATGCTAACTTCTGAGATGCTGCTGAATTTGGCAAAATATTGTCTGATCTTGATAAGCCTTGTGTTCAAGAGGATATTCCAAACTATTATTGATTTGCCTTTCTCGATTGATTATTTGCTAATCTATATATGGGTGAGCTTATTGTCACCTAGATTAAGTAATTCCATTCTCGTTGCATCATCTGCTGCTTGTTGATCATCAAAGACTGTAATAATTCGGGTTGTCTCTTTTCCTTGTTCACTGCAGATTGCAATGAGTTCTAGTGATGAGTTGAAGACTTTTGTGATATAGAGGATTTTTGTATCATTATTCAAGCCTGGGTGATGTTGGTGTCAATGCCAACCTTGAAACATCCCCTACCATATTTGATCTCCAGATTGATTGGTATTCTTAGTCATGATTTGATACTTGAATGGACTAAGTTATTCCTATGGCCTACTGTTATCTAGGGGTCTTCTTCCCTTTTATTGGCCACGTTTCCATGTAGTTGTCTTGCATCTTCGGTTCCTGAAAGGTTGCTTCTTTCTACAAGAGGGTTTGAATTTCTTTCTACTTTTTTGCCTATGGAGAAGCCATCTGTTGAGGGATCTCCTGTTTCACTCATGGCTTTTTCCATCTGCTTCCTTCACGTTTGAGCCTTATGGGTTGGTTCTGTCTCTATTTTTATATTGGCTGCACTAGGAGAGGGTGCCTTTACTGGTTCCTAAGCTTTATAAAACTCGCTACCTTGGTTTGGTTCTACTGTTGACAGTGTTGAGATCTTTGTCTACACACTAGTAGGCTTATTGACATATGGTTGGTTTCAGAAGAAGAAGATCTTTTTGCTTCTTCTTTCTGCATATAAAGTTCTTTCTATCTTTTGTTGTTTGAGTTGTAAAACTTTGGAGTTTCTGATATTGAAAGTCATCTTTCTTGTTGTTGAGGTTGCTGCATGCAGATGATTGGGAAAGAGTTATGTTTAATTTGTAATTATTATATATTATTATAATATATTTTTATTTATAATATTATATTAATTTTAAAAATCAATTTATTTTATTTTATTTTTTTTTTAATCCAAAATCAGGCTAACATAACTTATCTTTATTGTATATTTTAAAAATGTTTTAGAATTTAAAAGATTTTTATATGACAGCTCACCCATTTTAGAAGTTTAAATTCTCTAGATGCAACTTAGAAGATAATATTTTACTCTCTTAATACTGTAGCTTGAATTATCCTTTAGCTATCAAGTTCATTGCTTATAGATCATCACTATAAATTATTCAAAATTCTAAATAGCAGATCAAATACCTAACCACTTTTTCCCTTTCACTATCTATCTTTCAATAATCTTCTTGAGATTTAAACCTTTGGATTGTTCTTCATATAATATATTGTCTAATGAAGGACTATTCTCTTTTTCTGGATTTTTTGTGTTTTCAAATTTGTTCTTTAGAATTTGGTATCATTTAGATCTTCTATTAATATCCAAAGTCTTTTTCTATTCAATTATCACTTTGTGCATTTATTCTAGATCTTTTTTTTAAAATTCTTTCACATTTATTGACACAATCTTTCTATAGATTTCTTTGTGACAAGTGGCTTTATCTTGTAGTGTAGTTTGAGAAAGTCTTCAATATCTTTCATTTTGTTTTTTTATGCAAATATTCACATATTATTTTAAAAAGACTCTATTCTTATTGCTATATCTTATTGAGCTATGTACTAACTACTTGATGTATAGCTTCTTGATTTTTATTTTTGATCTCCACTTGATTAATAATATATTGAATCAACTTTTTACTTACTTCTTTTCAGATGTTTAGTCTTGTAAAGCTTGTTACTAAATACAAGAACAGGTGATTAGTTGTTTCTTCATAAGTTTTATACCTAATACAAGTGATTAATTTATAAACTTCTGGTTTTTGTTTCTTGAGTATCTGTAATATAGGAAGTTCATCATAAGTAAAATTCATCAAAAAACTTTTGTCCTTGTTATTCTTGAAGGATGTATACAATATATGATACATATTAAATTGACTTCAAAAGATTGTCCAGTTTATTTTGATTTCCTCTTTACTTCATCTATTTTAAATTCTTCTTTGATTATTCCAGTCAAGGCTGATCTTTCTATTATTTTATTTTTTAATAAATTTTTAAATGTCAATGTCAATAGTCAGGCCTTTCTATATAGCTATAGAGAAGATTGCATTCATTTTTAGTGTATGTTACCATTCTATTAAATTTTCTTTTCTAACTAATTTTGTTAGTATATCTACTATATTGTTAAAATAATCTTCTTTATATGTATAAACTTTTTTCAGTGTTGAGGTATGGCTTTTTTTCTTAACTAGATTTTTTATTCTTATTTAAAGTAACCAGTTAATGATTTTAATTCATTTTTTAAATAATATAAGTGATTATAATTATATAGTATTCCATATTCTAATAGCAACTTTGCAGTCTATAAAGATAGTAATATTAATTTCTTGAGATAGAGTATAGAGTACTATCAATATTATTAGTATTTCTGCTCTTGCTGCTAAAGGCCATAACAGTTTTCCTACTAAGAATTGGTTGATAATAGTATTGTCTTGAGTTTGAATTCAAGTGAAACCTATCTGATATTTTATTTCAAATATCCCATATTTCTTTCTTAAAGAACTCATTAGTATGATTATAATTGAGCTGATATGAAGTAAAGATTGTATTTTTTTGAGTTTTTTTGACTTTTCCTATTATATTTTTTGATAGATTGGTAGTAATTCTCCAGTAAGTCTTTTTTTTATCCAGTATATTGATAATTGTTGTATTTAGATTTCATAATTGTACCATTTTAAATTTCTGAGTAAGCTTCTAAGCAAATCCTGTTTTTTTATGACCTGAGAGATAACTTGCTTATACTATCTGGAAATACAACCTTTTCTATTTTCAAAAAATATTTGAACTGCTCTCTATTCTTTAATTGCTTCTATAGTTGAGTTAATTAGTTGATCCAAGAACATTATATTGTATTTCTTAAGAGATGCTATGGCCTTTTTATAATTGTATTTCTCAAGAATTGACTTAATAAAAAGTAAACCACCCTTGACTTGAAAAAGGTTTTTCTATCTTCAATTTTGATATGTGATTTGAAGTTTATTGGTAAGAGTCAAAGTGATAGCAGTGAAATTACCTTTTTTAGAGAAAGTAGCTTTTGTTAAATGTTCAAAATATTTTTAGGCTCCCAGTGTTTCAACTGATTTTATTTGAGATAAATAATCATTACTATTCCTGAATTTTTAGGATTGTTCAGTTGACAGAAGAGAGAGATTATATGACTTTCAAGTTGGATTCCTATACACTCAGGAGGTCTAATATTTTCTTATTATGAATATAATTATTTGGCATTATGTTACAGATGAGGACTTTGTTTTTGAAAGTTTTTCTATACATTGTTATAAGCTTGTTGTATATCTTTTTCTCAATATGTATATGCTATATATAGTATTCTATCTGAAAATCAGAACTCTATTGATAATATATCTGATATGTTTCTCAGTAATAATTTTTTTTACTAATTACTAGATTTATAGATCTAATCTCAACTTTCAATAAGTTAATTATATTCTTGTTTTTGTGTTTTCTTCCAAACCAAACTTCTAGAAATAATGCCTGATTATCCTTGCACATTTTCTTGACTTCTGTTTTGTTAGTACTAGCATGAACTTTCCCAGTTTTTAGCTTATTCTAATTTATTGTGAGCAAAATTGACTTCTCATTATTAGTCTGTGAACTATTTATTATATTGAATTTTCTGGCCTCATTCAAAATGTACTCCATGTCTTGCTTAGATCTAGCTATTCAAGATGTGTTATATATATATACAATGACTGTTTATCTAATAGATAGTTTCTTCTTAACTTCTGGTGCCTGGAAGTCAAATATTCACTTTTCTTCCATAATATATACATAATTCTGTTTATTTTGAATTTTGTAGAGCAATGGGTCATAAAAAATTCATCAAAGTAATGGAAATATAGTTTTTCCTTGATCAATACTATCCCCTATTATAAATAGATCAAAAAGTTCAGTAAAGAGAATAGTACAACTTCTCTGTTTTTAAAAAGATTGATGAGCAATTGTCTTGTTACTAATGGAATTTAAATTCTTGATATTGCTTTTTCCAATATTTCAAGACTAATTGTGTTATAGGCTTTTGCTGTGTCTTGAAAAAGTACCCATAATTCTTTTCTTTTTTCTCTAGCCTCTTTATATATACTGTTCAGAAGTTGGATAGGTTCAGTAGTACTCTCTCGCTATAAGTTGGCAAAGTTTGGATCTTGCAAGATATTATGCTTTGTAAAAATATTTGCCAAGCATTTATTCATTATTTTGATAAAGTAAAGTCTTACTTTTTCCAGTAATACAATTGATCTGGTATTTCTAAGTTTACAGTATCATAGTTTAGGCTTGGGTATTGGATATATATTATTGTTTTTCCATTTTTTGAGTATTTGACCATTTTCAAGGATCATATTAAAAAGCTATACTAATATAGCTTTTCCTTTTGAACCTAAATTCTTTAACATTTCATGTTGATCTGTGAGGAATCAGATATCTTTTTGTTAAAAAACTTCTTAGTGTTTTATCAAGTTCTTCTATTGAAATTTCTTCTTTTAGAAAAAGGTACCATTCTGATTTGATTCATTCTTTGAACTGATATTCTGTTTTTTAATCAAGATCTAGATCTTTGAAGTTGAATTTTCTTTTCTTGAAGGCTTTTTAGTAATAGGTCTTGACTTGTTAGTCAATGGTTTGTTGGTTTGTAACTATATACATTGAATCCTTGTAGTCTTGTACTAGGAGTCTGTTAATTACTATGTTGGATTATTTTCTATTAAGTATATAGTTCAACATTTGTTTTTATTGCTTTTGAGATCCTCATATCTAATTTCAAGAGTATGTTTAATTTGATTTTTATATAAAGACTTTCTTTTTTTTTATAAATTGTATATAAAATCAATTCTATTTTGACAATTTGTTTCAATTGTATTTCAATATTAACTGTATTTTGAAGAGGTAACAAGTCTTTAGTAAATATATTATCACTTGAGTATGAAGCCTATTGATCACTGTTGAAATCTTTTTTTTTTAATAGAAGGTTTCCACATTGCTTAAGTTTTTTTGAGTAGATAGTGAATTCTATTAGCTTTTCTATATATATTAAAGTCATATTTAGGAATAGTGCTCTCAATTTTAGATTTTATTTTAAAGTTGAAATATATTCTTTTTGTTTTTAGAGTTTTAAAAACTTCTCTAATAATAGTAGATTTTAATAGATGCTAGGTCTTATTTTGTATTTGTAATATATTAAAGTTACTTGAGGGCTCTATATATATTTAATCTTTATGATTAAAAAAAAGAGTATCTATCCAGGTTCTAAACTATTTCCACTGGATATCTATAAAGTTAGCAGTATCTGAGATTGTAATACTTTTAGTTTTTTATAATTTCTATTCCTTTTTCTTAAGCAAGTTGTCAATTATTAAATGAACATTAGAAGTATATAGTTACTTGTTGATTAAAGTTTCCATTAGTATATTATAGAAATCTTGTAAATTTTTAAGACTCAGTTTAACTATAGTCTAAATATAGTCAATTTTGTTATAAACTAACTTGTTTGATCATATAAAAGTATTGTTGCCTTTTTTCTTCCAAAGCTTTTAAATATCTGTGAAATTCCAATTCTCTAAGAAATTAAATAACCCAATTTCAGCTCTCTTATATTTAGTATATATTTTATTATTAACAGGGAACTGATCTGTTGTAAAATTAATTATAATATTAAAGTTTCCCATAACTATTACTTAAAAGTCTTTTTTCTATTTCATGAATTTTCTTCTATAAGATTTGTTATAAACATCTACTTTTTTTCTTGTCAAAAGGTAAGTAAACTTGAAAAATTACAAGTTTATTCTTTATTGATAGGAAATTAGCTCCTATTATATGATCCTTTATCTTGTCTGTATATGCTAGCTTTCTTTTATATTCTTTTTGATTAAAATGCCTACTCTGGAATCTCTAGGTTTGTTATTATTACTGTTATGAAAGAACTTATGTGTTTCTTGAAATTTGAAGACAAATATATCAGATCCAAATGCAAGTTTTGATTTACAAATTTTAAGAATATTAATATCTATCTTTTGGATTTTTTTCTCAAAGCCTTTGTTAATCAAGAATTGTATTAATACTTCTCACATTGTATATTTTTATAGTTATAATATTATTGATAGATAGTTTGATATCATCATTTTGATAAAGAGTATGGCTTTTTGATATTTTGATAGTATTGGATTTTATTTTTAAGATGAAATTTACTAAGGAGCTTGTATCATTTGAGAATTTATTGTTATATATGTCATTGTTTATTTATTTATTTTTTTTTTTAACCCGCAATAATGCCACAATGGCATGTCTTTATTGAAAAATTGAAAATGAATTTATAATATTTTAGACTTTCACAAAGTGACTAACTCATCTTTATACAAAAGTACTCTAAGTTAGATTTTGGGGACAATATTTCACTCCTCTAATAGATTGATAATAACCTCTATCTACCAAGATCATTGCCAACAGTTTGTCACTGTTGATTGCCCAAAAACCAATGAATTGCTAAGTTAAAAGGGGAAAGGGAAAAAACGATTTGGGAAAGGGGACAATTCAAGGCCCACCAAAAAAATCCAAAAATAAAAACAACCTCTTCTCAAAAGGAATCTACCTGAT
>CAJVPT010003640.1:0-14834 GCA_910592055.1 Acaulospora colombiana
TCAACAATCAAGTAGACTTACTTGCCAAACAGGCCAGGCAGGAGAATCCAATAACTTGGCATCAGCTACCAGAGCTAAAAAAAGTCCTCACAATAGTAGCATGGAGAGAATACCCAATAGAAATTGATATCAGAGACTTTATCAAAATATTCAATAAGAAAAAAATTGGATTAGACTGGACAACACAAAAACAGATCTAGGATCTTTGGATCCAAAATGAAAAAATTATAGACTGACCAACCTTTTGGAACCAGTTCAATTGGATCAATACCTTTGATACTTCTTTCAAAACCAATAAAGATAAAAGCTTCTTAATGAACTTAATTCATAATAAACTTTCAATCCTACAGATACTTAAGAAGAGGAAACCAGATGTGTATATCACAACCACTTGCCCAGCATGTAAACTTCATGAAGAGATACTAGGACATCTTTTTGAATGCCCAGTCACTAGAGAAACTCAGAAGAACTTATGGCAGAAGGCAAACGAAAAGATCAATAAATTTATGGGTAAAGAAATAAAAGAGAAGAAAGAAGTTCAACTCAAAATAAGTGACTGGACAAACAAATAATTAGAAGAGATCCAGAAATCTGACAGGGGCATTTTCAATACCATCTGTGAATACATAGAAGAAAGCAAGACTACCTCCTTGAAGAAGTATCTCAAAGAGCAGCTCAAGATCTCACCAGTGAACACACAGGGTATAATTGATAAACTCTGTCAGAAGATGAGAGCAAACTTTAAAAAGGAGATCTGGAATACTCACTGTGACAAAGTAATAGAATGGGAAAAGAAGCATAATATTATAGAAGAGGACAAAATAAACAAGAGGCCCAAGCCCAGGCCTAATGAACAGACTGAACAGGATCAAAAAGAACTATCATTACCTTCAGAGAACTTGAACCTGGAGGATATCAAAGAAATAGAAGAAAAGAAGTATATGGTGATTATTAAAGATTGGGTTTGTCATAGAATGAAGTAGTTTGGTTTTTAACTATAGACAGAACTTAGAATGATCTATAGTAATGACCTGTAGGCAATGATTTTATTAATTAGAGGAATTATCCAAATTAATAAAGGAGCAAAATATCATTCCCTATGTTGCATTTAGAGAAATATTTTTTTTGCCGACAAGTGAGTCAGTATGTGAAAGTCACAACAATTTGTAAATATCTAGCATATATATAATAAAGATATGCCATGCTGACCTGACTGTAAGTTAAAAAAAAAAAGTATACAATAATATAGTTAGAAAATTTTCAAAATAATAAAAGAAATATTTTTATTATAGAAATTAAAGAAATTAAAAGCTTTTAATTTTTTTAAATTTGCAATATTTGAAATTTTTTTTTGCAATTGTATTAAAGTTTAGCTTGTTATTTTAATAATAAAAAATAAATTTGATTATATATATAGAAAATTAAATTTGATAATTCATAAAATTATTTAATAACTTTATTATAGATCAAATATCAATAACAACATAATAAAAATATAAAAAAAAACTCTTTCCGCTGATCCTTTTTTTCCTTAATTTCCTTTTTTAATAATTTTCTTGAAAAAGAGAAGACTTAATAACAAACTATAATATTCTATCACTTCTTCAAAAATCACTTTATCAATTAAGAGAAATATAGATATCACAGTATTGTTTCAGCTTTACTTGACTTTATTTTATAAGGGAAGGAAAACATACCTATAAACTAATTTATAGTAAGCTTAGTAGAGCTCAATATCAATTCTCCAAGTTTCTAGCTATGCCAGTGTTGGTTTATACCTTTCTAGACACTAAAAGCACTTTATTAACAGTAGTTCTTATTGATAAATTAGGAAAAACTCAAAATTTATAAAGCCCAGAAGGATCTCAAAGATTTTCAAGAACTAAACAGTAGAGTATTTTAATTCAATACACATCTGTCTAAATAACAAAACAAGTTATATAAATATGTACATATCAAATAGTATAGTATCAAAACAATATAGTAATGTTTATCAAGAGTTTATAAAAAATAATTCATCCTTTACAATAAAGAGAATTAACAATTATTCTAATAAATAAGCATATTCAATTAGAAAGGATCAATAATTCATTTGAGTAAACAAGAATCCAAACAAGACAACAAACAAGCAATTCTACAAATCTTGCTAAATATAAACAAACAAAAAAAATAAACAAATCAACAAATTAATAATTTATTCTCTTTTATATATAACCAATATAACAAAGAAACAGAAAATTATATAAATTGCAAAGAAAAGAGAGTTTTATATTCTTGATACAATAATAAAAATAGTTGAAAAGTATAATCAAAGAAAAAAAACATGACTATTTAAATTATTTTCAATACTCTTACCATATAAGACAGGTTTAATCAGATACTAGAACTAATAGAATACTTGATAGTATTCTAGCAAAAATTCTAATTTTAGATTCAACTATATTTATTAAAGCCGAGATCCTTAAATAGTATATTCTATACCTATGAATACAAGGTCAAGGAAGAGAAGAAGACCTTATGGTACCTTCTTAAAAGAAAAAGTCAAATATTGTATATTTTGAAACAAGATATTATCACAAATGATTTTTCCTTCTATACTCTGGAAACTTCTTAAACTAAAAGTGAATTCACAAATTTTATAATAGGAAATTCAATCTTATATAAGAATACTTTTCAAATATGGATATGGAAGTTCAATCAACAATAAAAATTGAAATTTCAAATAATATCAAAATCAAAATAAATGATAAAAAACTGAAAAAAGAACTTGAAAAAGAACTTGAAATGGAAAATATCCAGGAAAGAGTTGAAGGAGAAAATATAATAGAATAAATCCCCTACAATATATAAAATAGATCTAAACCATTCAGTCTAAATCTATTTTATATTAATAAAAAAAAAGATTTCAAGGTTAGAATTCTTACTTCCAGAATATTAGAAGATATAGAAAAAAACAAATAGCTTATTTTAAAGATACCCTAAATCTACCCAAAGACATGCTACCATTCAAAAAAAACTTTCTCATGATAATGCCTAAACAACTTTTATCTTTAAAGAAGTTGAAGATACCTTACAATGTATAGAAAAGATTAATAAGAAAAAAAGAAAAAACTTCACTTTGATTTCTATACAAGTAGAGAAATAGAAAACCTTATACTTATTATTAGAAAAGAAATTCTTTAAACAAGAGATAGCAAAAGAAGAAAACAAAACAATAGTTGCTATGCTAATTGATCTTGATTATAGCTATACTTGTTAAGAAATTAAGGCTACTCTACAGAAATATAGAAAGGTCTTAAGTATTTAAATTTACAATCACTCTTGCTCTTAAAAAAGATTCAAGGTATAACTCATTTCAAACTAACAAGACTTGAATAATAGATAGTTTATCCTTGTTAAAACAGATATCTTTAAAACAATTTTCATTCAACATATATCAGATAATTATGAAATTGATGTCATTCTCAAAAACCATAATAGTCAGTCTCTATAATTGTATAATATACACAATATCTTTATAAGTTTCATAGTAAGAGCAATATAATATGCAAAAGTCAAAGTATATTACATATCAAGAAATCTATTTATGCTAAAAAAAGAGGATATGTAGTAGTTTGTTTTGCACCAGTAGAAGATCTGCACAAGATTTTAAGACAATATATATTTATATATGGCTATATACTCAGCTGAAGTACTAGAAAACACTTTGAAAAAGAAACAATACAAGACTATAAAGTGGCTCAAATCCAAAACAGTAATTATAATAAAGAAAAAACCTATTCTGAAACAATACTGGCCAAACTGCACTCAAGACAACTGGATCAAACCAACATTAGAAGCAATATTAAGACAAGCTAATATATAACATTTGAGAAAGACTCAAAACAAAAAGTGACTTTAAGAAAAAGATAGATCTAAAAAGAAAAAAAAAAAAGATGATGATGCAATCCTCAAGGCAACAAACATATTATCAGAAACTTTTAGACACTTTGCTACTAATAGTAACACAAATTAATTAATAATTGCAATAAAAGAAAAAATTTATACAATAGATCTGAAAGTCTCTATTCTAAAAGTGAAAGTGATCAAGATCCTCTTTATCAGGTCCTAAATAATTTCAAATAATTAAATAATAGAATAAATCTAATCAAGAAGAAAACAGGTAACTAGAATAGGATAAGAGAAAGATAATAAAACAATTGCTTTTGAGATTAGTACTAATCCAATTAAAGTATATCAGGAGAGAAACTGACTCACAAGAAAAAACAAGCTTATCCTGAAAAAAAGATATAATTTCAAAGAAAACAGTAAATATCAACATAATTCTTCTCTATATAATACATGATACATCATTTGACAACTTTATTAATACAATTAAAAAGAACACTATTAATAGAATTAAACGAGAGCATACACTATATAATAAGTATACTATAGATAACTCTATATTAACTGATACTATCTCAATTGAAATATATAATATTAGAAAAATTAATATCAGTCTACATCAACAAAGACTATATAAACTTATATAAAAACTTAACATTGATATTCTAGATATCTGTAAAACCAAACTAACAAATAAAGCAGCAGAATTTATTTTTACCTTACAATAAACATATGAGTTTTTTTATAATAACAATAATGAGAAACCTAGAAGATCTAAAATAGGTTTTTTTATTAACGGAAATATCAAGAAAAAGTTGAAATATATTGAAAAAATAGGAGATTATATAATAGGAGTTAACTTTTTATTAACAAGATACAAGCTTTATATTTATCAAGTATAATTGTCATCAAAGAAAACTATTAATAGATGGCTACAACAGCTTCTTCAAAACAAAATTCTAGACAAGCATAAAAATTACTTCAAGATTATAATTATAGGAGATTTTAATACAGTTATTAACTCAATAGTAGATAAGCCACCCACTAATAAAAGAATATCAAGATACGGAAAACTAAAATAGATTTTTTCAACTTTCTATAAGACTGGAATTATATAGATATACAGAAGAATAAAATATTACCTTTATATAGATAAACAACACATTATACAATAAAATCAATTATATCTGATTAATATCAAAAATTAGTTTAAACAATATATATAAATTTAAAAATATTTTCATAAAAACATCAAATAGTGATCATACTTTATTATTGACAAGAATAATTATAAACAATCTACTCAAGAATCAAGTGCAAGAGCAAAGTAGAACAAAAGAAAAGAAAATACTTGATTCAATGAATTTTATAGTAAAATAATAGGAGAAATTTAAATTCGAAATAGAAAACAAAAAAAAAAATAATAGAAGAAATTTAAATTTGAAATAGAAAACAAATTTCTAAAAACTAATTCATAACCTTTCTAGTCAAAAGTAGAGAATAGTTTTCAAGAACATAAAGAGGCCTGGTATAATTTCAAGCTAACAATTATCAAAAATATTTACAAATATCTTAAAAAGAAAAGAATCTAATCTACTTTTAATATAAAAAAGAAGTGAAGCCTGGATCAGCAATCTCAAAGGAAAACTTTGAAACCTATAAGGAAGCTAATAAGATTCTCTTTCTTTTGAAGAAAATACAAGTCAACTGGGATACAAGAATACTAATGAACATAGAAAAAACTATCTAAAAACTAAGAAGGTTTGGTAAATTATTGATAAGAAATAGCTTCTCCCTAGTCATGAGAAAAAATTTCAGAACTATTATCAAAGATTACTAAAATAGAAATATAGCCTTAGAATAGTATGCAAAAAAAAAAAAAGTTTTCATATCAGAAATCAAATTAAAAAAGCCTTAGTAAGTAGGTGTTAAGATCTCAAATTCAATAAAAAATGGATACTAAGCTCAATCTTGAATTACAAAAGACTAAGAATCACACTAAATCAAGTGTTAACCAAGAATCAAGAGGAGATAGAATACATAGCTACCAATCTACAAACTATCAAAAGCAAGGCTAAAGACTATCATAAAGAAACTTTTAAACAAAGAAATGCCAACTTTGAAAGCTTGAATACTCTATAGAAAAAAGAATATTAACTTAAAAGGTGAATTAATTCAATAAGTTTAGCACTAATAGAAGAAATCAAAATAGAAAAGCTCAAAGCTATTTTACAATACCTTCCAAACAATAAGACAGCCAGTTTCTCATATACTAATTATGAAATTTCAGGTATTTAGGTATCAAAGGACAAGGGGTCTTGTGCTTACGATTCAACAAAGTTTTAAATACTAAGTAGATATCCGAGAAATGAAAAAATAATAATATCTATCTTATTCTTAAACCCAAGTCTTGAAAATGCCAACTGAGTAATACTAAATCCATTGTTTTTCTAGAAACAGTTCACAAATGTTTTACTAAACTTCTTATCAATTGTTTATCAAGAATATGTAAATAATACAAAATCCTTAAAAATTCAAACTTTGTTGGATTATTAGAAGAAAGTATAGTAGAACCTATCCACCTATTAAATAGTATATATAAGGAAGTTAGAAAAAAAAAAAAGAACTATAGATTCTCTTTCAAGACACTGCTAAGATATATAATATAATATTCCTCTTTATACTTGAAAAAGCCATAAATCAGATTTAAATTTTTATAACTATTAAGAAGATTATAATAGATCTTTTTAAAGACCGAAGTTGTAGTATTATTTTTATTAATAGATCTTCTAACTCAATAGTTGCAAGAGATTGTATAGGTCAAGAAGAAATAATTTCTGCACTGTTATAAAAAATTTTTATGGCTCACTGCTATGTAAAATTCAAAATAATACTGATCTGAATTATACTATAAAAAAAAAATAATCACACAATTTTTACAAACCTAAGAAGAAGGCTCAGCTCTTCCTAAGGTAAGCAGTGATAGCTTACATGAATAACACAATATAGATTGTCAAATTTAAGAAAGACTTGGAAAGTATTTTAAAAGAAGTAAAAAAATTCTATATAATACTGTAAATAACTCATAAATTAATATAACAAAGTTAGTTTTTTTTACTATTAACTAAAATTCTTAAAATCTTGAAAGGGTTCAAGCTGGGATAAAGAATAGTATAATTAATAAAATTAATAAAAAGGATTAGACCAGATTCCTTAGTATCTGATTAGAACCAAAACAGAAAAGTCAGGATATGATTGGTCTAATAAAATCAGAAATTAAAATAGTAGTCTAGACAATATTTAAGAAGAAGTTGACAGAAAAATATGCTTGATATATTATCAATAGAGTACTGATCTCAAGAATAGAATATAAAATACAATATATAGTATATACTTTAATATAAAGATATATGATAAACTCACAGTTATATTCAAGAAGGTTTTCAGAACAAAGACTTAATCTATAAAACTATTCTAAACAGTTGTATCCATAATAAAAAAATATATGATCTCAAAAGTATCTAAAAATACAATTGGAAAGTTATATATCAATATTATTCTATCAGCTCAACAATAGTAAGGCCTCCAGTATAGTTACTATAATCTAATTGAAATAAAGCCAGATAAAAAACTGGAAATCTAAAAATATCTTAGATAATTTTGTAGACTAATACAAGATAATCAAAGAATACCTGGCAGTTGCAATATTGATCTTAACCAAAGATCTAAAAATTACCTTTCAAAGTTGAAAATGAAAAAAAAATCTTTAATTATTAGTGAGGTATCTTATTTATTAAGTCAATAATACAAAATGATAGAAAATATAATAAAGCCATTGTACTATATTACTTAGTAAGTACAAAATTATATTCCTAGATCAAATTATCAATATAATTATGATGATACTCAAGAAATAGTAAGCAATTCAGATTCTCTTCAGCAAATGCAAAGGACTAGTTCTCTCTTTGTACAAAAAGATCTATAAAAAAATAATAGAGAATTATGATTTTTTAAGAAAGATATTACATGAACTAGACTGAATAGGCTATAATATTCAAACTAAAGCTTTCTCAACATATTCAGATAGGAGCAAAATACATTGGATAGTCTGCTCTAGCTCTTTAACTAATATATTGAAAAAAACATCATTTTTAAATAACAAAATCCAGTTTGCTCCATATCAGTAGATATATAATCTTATTAGAAACTATACTTTACTTCAATCAAATAGAATATCCTAAGTAATAGAAGTAGATATATCACAAGTTTATTTTCTTCCACAATTAAATAAATATGAAAATCTGAGAAAAGGAAAACATATCCTTCTACTAGGCAATCCTACAGATTAATAAATAGTTATAAGGCAACAACAGTAACTCCACTAATGTCTAGATTTGAAGTGAAAATTCAGGTAGAAAACTGAAAAACCACACTAATAAAACAAACTATCTAATTAGAAGAATATATAAATGAACTTATAGATATCCTGAAATATAACAGTAGATATATGGTCAATTAGTTTATTTTTTATACAGATAGCTCCTATAAAAAAGGAACAAAATATAGTGTGATTGAAATAGATCTGACCTGGATTTTAGTAGAAGATAACAAAATTGGAAAACAATTTTCAGCAGGGGCATCAATATGACTATCAGTAAACAAAGCAGAAATATTGATTATTTTAACTGCAATATATATAGCTCTCTGAAACACAACAGTTTTAATCTTTTCTAATTGTAATATTATAGACAAGATATGAAAGTCTATAAATTTATAAGTGAAGATATTAACAAAAAGATGAACAAAGACTATCAATTGACCATTATGGAATAAAATTAAAGATCTAGTTAAAAAGAAAGATCTCACCTTGAAAATTATAAAGTTTAAAGCTTATAGAATAAATAAGTTCAATAATACAATAGATCTACTTGTCAAATAAGCTAGACATAAGAATCCAATAATCTGGTATTAACTATTAAAGTTAAAGATAGTTCTTATAATAGCCATATGAAGTGAGTACACAATAGAGATTAATATTAAGAAATTCATTAAAATGTTCAACAGAAAAAAGATTGAAAAAAATTAAATGACATAGAAAATAATTCAAGAACTGTGAATCAAAAATACTAAAATTATAGACTAATTAACTTTCTAGAATTAGTTCAATCCATCCAATACCTTTAATACTTTTTTCAAAAACAATAAAGACAAAAAAGCTTCTTGATTAATCTGATCCATAATGAACTTCTAGTACTACAGATACTTAAAAAAAGAAAACCTAATATTTATACTATAATAACCCGAACTTTAAGAAAAAATATTAGGACACTTGTTCAAATGTCTGGCCATCAAAGAAATCAAAGAAGATATATAAAGAAAAGCAAAATAAAAGATTAACTGCTATATTAATTAATAAATCAAAGACAAAAAAGAAGCTTGTCCTATAACTAATAACTAGACAAGTAAATAGTTAAATGAGATTGGTGATCTAACAAAAGTCTTTTCAATATTATTTGTGAATACATAGAAGAGAACAAAACTACTTTCTTGAAGAATTACCTTAAAATATAACTCAAAATTCTCCTAACAATTATATAAAACATAATTAGTAAACTTTGTTATAAGATAACAAATAATTTCAAGAAGGATATATGAAACAACATCTGCAAAAAAGTAATAGAGTAAAAAAAGAAGCAGAATATTACTAAAAAGAATAAAAGAATCAAAAGATCTGGATATAGATCTAATATGCAGATCATATAGGAACAAAAAGAATCTACATTTTCAGAAAACCCAGACAGGAAGCTTTTAAAAGAAATGAAGAAATTAAGTATATAGAAATCATCAAGAATTAGATTTGTTCTGAAAGAAAATGGTTTGGTTTTCAACTGCAGTTGAAATTTAGAATAATCTATAATAATAATCTATAGGCAATAATTTTATTAACTAGATGATTTATTTAAGTTAGTAAAGAAGTGAAATATCCTTTTTTATATTTAAAGAAATAGTTTTTTGATAATAGGTAAGTTAATATCTAAAAATTAAAAACAATTGTAAATATCCTTATATATATAATAAAGACAAGCCATACTGACTTGATTGCAGATTAAAAAAAATATAATAAAAATATATTTAGAATAAAATATATTATAAGAAAGAAATGACCTATGGGTCCATAGTGCAGTGGTTAGTACTCTATAGATCACATCACAAGAATCAAGATCAAATCTTTCAGGGGCAACCTCTGATAAGCAGGTAGTGATCAACATCCATTAGTGTAACTGCATAATAACTGATGTTTCCAAGTATAGCTTGTCTCACAAAGTGAAGTGTTTCAAGCCAGTTCTATATTGGATTGTAATGAGGCTGAATATCCGAAATTGAGTAAGATTATCCTTTAATACAGCCGCATTACTGAATAAGGTAATAAGAAGAGTAGATATTGAACTGATAGCATACTACTGAAGGAAGAAATAGTAAATCAACCAAGAAAACTCATTCTCCTGCCTTATAGGATTGAGGCATCCATTCAAGAATTCAAGTATGTGGCTGTGTCGACTTTCACAGACTTTACTATTGGGAGGCCTTGATGGGAGGAGAAATCTGTGAACCACTCTGAAGAACTTAGAAATAACCAAGAAATCCAGGATAAAGAAAATTTGATGGTCTGATAACTAGACTACTCTTATCACAAATAAAATTGTTTTGGTAAAAATTAAGAAGGAATCGCACATCTTTCCAAATAGGTAATAGTTATATATAGAGGTAGAATAGCTATAGTTACTCATATAGATAGGTTTATTTCATATATATATAATTACTTGTTGACTATATATAAAATGTTGGAGCAATTGTATAGCCTCGTCACCTGTACAAGTATATAAGTTAATAAAAGATATGGGTATATATGCTCCAAAAGCATATCACACTACTTGAGAAATTATACTCGTTAGCCAACCATGTAGGATATTTATGTAGATAAAGAATAACAAACCTTCAATAGGTGGTATAATTATACACAAACATTTCAGAAACATGCCCGAAAATATATCCAACAGGTACGAACTTCCTATAGGACATACTTATCAATACACAAAAACAAGGTTTTTTCTTCAGAAATGTCAAACAAGGATGCAATACAACAGAGTTTGGACTGATATCACTAGAAGCATTCATGGGCCTTCACTGATTTGAGAAGCACAGAAACAAACTGAGATTAAGCAACCTAAGATGGGTGGAGCAATTCATCAATCACAATAAGATTAAATCAATTAATTGGATACAAGTATGCCAAACTGTAGAACGAAGAGTACAAGGAAGGCAATCACGTTTTTACAAAGATATTATTGACATGTTAACTACTAGTATTAAGAACCCTTGCTACTCAACAAGGTTAACCAACCTCAAACTAGGCACAAACCCTTTTCACAATATGAACTGGGCTAATAAGCTAAGTAGCAGATACCTAAAAAAGAACAAGTGAATTTAGATAGCAATGCTAAAAGAGACAACAGAGGAAGAACTGTTCTTGGGAAAACTTAAGAAAATAAACACAAATACTATTATAGCGAGATACTAAATTAAGGATCCTTTGTCATCACATCTAACAATATGTCTGGGATGTAATATCAATATAAATACAAAAGAGAATATCTGTATAATAAATCTCACAAGCAAAGATATGATAGTAGTTGCAGGGAGTAGCAAACAAGTCATATTAGATGGAAGAACAAGCAAGGTAACCAAGCTCCTTTCTTCCCCTGACAGCATTGAAACAAGGCTTTTCCAATGGAAGAACAATCCCATAACTGAACTGAAAAATGTCTATATCCCAAATTTCAATAATGAAAGTGAATTTGATAAATGGATCAGAGACAATGCCAGTAAAAGAAAGGTTCAAACACTGGCAATAAAGGGTGGAAGATTGGAAAAAAGTTAGAATCACAACTGATGTGAGTTGTTACAGGAACTTTCACACCATCACATTCCACATAACTAACATAGCGACAGAGAGTGAGACAGAGATAATAGCTTTCAAAATTCTCTGAAAAACAATACTGCATGAGGCTGAGCTAAACGCAGTTATAGTTGCATTGATTTTTCTATTAGTGGAAACAGAAGCAATAATCCATATGGACAGCTAGATGATCGCAACAGCTTTAAATGTTAAAAAAAATAAAAGCAAAATAGCATAGTTGGTAAAAGACACAAAGAACTTGATTCACTCTAAGAATCTCAAACTCCAAGTCAAGAAAATCAGAAGAAATAAGATGTATATACATATCAGGGTGAATGCTGAAACCAAGAAAGCAAGACTCAAATGGCAGATCACTAGGCTCGAAATTACATCAATAACAGAAATGTATTAGAGTTGATATACAAAAGCCAGGCTACTAACTACGATAGTAGGAAAGCAGTGAGAAATCACTTTAGAAATGAGCAAATTATGAAATGGTACTACCTGGAAAGAAACCAAGACTTAAACCAAAACTGTAATGCAATAGACTAGGAGGCAATGGTTGACTTACTGAGTTCGAGAAAGATCACGGCTGGTCATATGAGTGCTAAAGACCATCAACAGAGAACCTTCAAGCTGAAATCATAGACTCAAGAACTACCAATCATGGTGAAACTCCATGAGTGGAGAGGAGATCTCTACAAATTCTGCTTGTGCATCAGATGCAAGATAGTACTGGAAAATCAAACACATTTATATACATGTACAGAAAACAATTTTGATGTCAGCAACTATATAGTAAAGACAATCACACTTTTCTTACAGAGCAGGAAAAAATGAAGCAAGCATTGGGTGCAATAATAGGTCACTAAGGTCACAAATAAAAAAGTCAATCTTTGGATGCATATAATAATCAGAAGTTTGGTCCCTCATGACATAGCTAAGATAATTAATGATTGGGCAAGGATTTTTAAGAAGAAAGTCAAACCAACCCTTCTGGGTGCATGGAAGAAATTCAGGCAATTACAAGAGATATTTGGAAACAGAGATACAAAGCCCTGATCAAATGAGAGGCACTACAGGAAATATCAAGAACTGACAAGAGAGCAAAAGGTAGGTGGGACCCAAGTACACCAAGGAGTCAAACCAAGAGACCAGAAAATAGAGTCAACCTGAACTGAAAAAAACAAAAAATTTTCAATTTCTTTTTCAACCTAAAAAACAAGGAAAATAGAACTAACTCAGTCTAGGCAAGTTAGTTTTTCAAAAAGGAGGCAATAGGCCACAGAGATCCACAGGAGATCCAAATCAGGAGGTATCTTTCCCTAAATTCCTAATATACATGCTAGTATAGTTTGTGCAGTTTAGTTAACTTTGAAATAGATAATACAATGTAAACATCAAAGTAAAAGTTAAATAAAGACTAACTGGAGGCTGAGCTGCTTTAAAAAAAAAAAAAAAAAATTATGAGAAAGAAATAAGAATAAAAATTGTTCTGTAGTGATGACCTGTAGGCAATGATGTTAAAGGTTGAACGGGTATTCACCTGAACCCTTAATAGAGTGATAAATCACTTCTGAAGTTGCACTTAGAGTTTTGATATATTAAATCAAAACAGCAATAAGTGAGTTAGGTAAAGTCTTAGCTTTAGCGAATCATTTAAAATGTACATTATACAAATATTTAATAAAGCACATGTACCTAGCCTGACCTAGGATTTTTAAAAAAAAATAATAATAATAAGAATAAAAGTTGAGCATTGTTGATTAAAATTTAGATACATTATAAGAAGATCATGTTTAGGTATCTGTATCTTGTAAAATCTGAAAACTAAGACAAATTAAATTATCTTATTTATTATAATATATACAGTACAATAAATAAAGAATTTATTTTATTTAGACCTGTGGATCTATAGCACAGTAGTAATGCTTCCAGGTCACAATCACAAGATCCAAAGTTCAATATCACCTAAGGGCCAAGTGAAAAATCAGCCACAAGATGATATAAAGATCTCATTCCCCCATAATGATGATCAAGTGCTCCATAAGGCAATAAGGAGAACCTGTACACTTATCATGCCTATAGTAAGAACAACAAATCGACACAAGGTTCTATATAAGGCTAGCATGAGTAATATGAGTTTTCCACACACAATCAATCTCAGGTACCTAACAGGAAAGTGAAGAAGGATCCTATCCACTTATCGTAGCCATAACAAAGACAAGATACACACAAGGTTTCACAAATATGGTCAAAATAGGTAGAGTGAGGTTCCAGTAACACAAATAAAATTGTCCCCTCAAATAGAAGAAGAAGGATCTGATCACTTATAGAGCTGATCACAACAGACCTATAACAAGTCAAAATTCAGTCCAGTGCAATGCTGAAAAAGAAACATAACAGGTTTCGATATTCAAGACTACCAATTGAGAGATCGATGTCCTTCTCACAAGATCTGTACTTCAATCAAGTAACCAGATAGTACCAGAAACATAACAAGCCCCTCAGAAAATAATTTAAAGCACTAATGGAGCCAATAGGATTCCGTATAAGAGACTCCAACATCAGTAATGCTAGATATTTTAGGTGAGTTTCTGACACATTAGCTTTCTCACAAGGAAATAGTAACAGAGTCATCCGGTGAACCATGGTCCTAAGAAGTGTTAGTTCAGAGCATTCGAGGTAATAGGTGGGATTACCTCATTAAATTTGAAGGTAATAAGACTCCATCAATCCTTAGCTAAGTTAGAATTAAGAACAAATCCTATACTAGATGGTCATATAGTTACCTTATCCTGGTTGGGTGAAACATAAATAGATGCCTCTTGTACTATTTGTTGATCTGTAAATCCTTAGACAGTATAGATAATTACTTATTCTGATTGTCTTTAGGACTCATTTTGATTTTAATAAAACTTCAGAACTGATACAAGAATGAGCTAGCCTTTAAAAAAAAAAAAAAGAATTTATTTTATTTATTTATTTT
>CAJVPT010003641.1:0-14833 GCA_910592055.1 Acaulospora colombiana
TATCATGCTGCTCAAATGAAAATATACTTTTGTTTTCAATTGATTAATAAACTGATGATCTAGCCTGGCTACAGGTATTCAAAAAAAAAAAAAAAACTAATCAGAAATGAATGCTAAGTATAGTTTTTAATCAGAAAAAATCCAAACCAACTTTAAATTAAGTGTTAATCACAAATTAAAAAGAAGTAAAATATAGTATATAGCCATCAATCTACAAATTATCAAAAACACAATAGAAAACTATTATCAGAAAGCTTTTAAAAGAAGAAATATCAATTTTGAAAGTTTAGATCATTCATTGAAAAAAAGAATATCAATCCAAAGAATGAATTAATTTAGAATAATATCTATTATTAATAGAGAAAATAAAGATAGAAGAACTAGAAAATACCTTATAACACCTTTTTAATAATAAGGTATTTAGTTCTTTATATATTAGTTATAAAATGCTCAAATACTTGGATTCTAAAGAAAAAGAAATGTTATGTTACCTTTTTAACAAAATATTATTCCACTTTTAAATTCAAGTCTTGAAAGTATAAACTCAGTAATATAAGATCTATAGTTCTTCTAGAAATAGTTAGAAAATGTTTTATCAAGATTCTTACTATACTAATAAACTATCAGTTACAGTATATATAAGTAATATAAGATCTTAAAAAGTTCAAACTTTGCAGTATTGCAAAGAGAAAGTATAGCAGAATCTATTCATCTCCTAAACAGTGTATGTGAAAAAGCCAGAGAAAAGAAAAATGAGTTATGGATTCCTTTTTAAGATATGGTTAAAGTATATGATACAATAAGTCTTTATATACCAAAAAAAATAATAGATCAAATTTGCATATTTACAACTATTAAAGAACTTATAATAGATCTCTTTAAGAATAAAAGTATAATATAATTCTTTCTAATAAATTTTCAAATTCAATAATAACAAAAGATGATATAGATTAGAGTGAAACAGTCTTTCTATTACTATAGAGAATTTTCTATAATCTTCTATTATGCAAAATTCAAAATAACACTGATTTTAACTACTTTATAGAAAAAAAATAATTATCACATTTTCACAAATCTGAGAAGAAAATCAAATTTTTTTTAAGACAAGCTATAATTGCTTATATGAATAACATAACCCGGATTGTCAAATTAAAGAAAGATTCAAAGAAGATTTTCAAAGAGGCAAAAAAATTCTATATAGCTAACAATTCTCAAATTAATGTTAAAAAATCTATTTTTTTTATTATTAACTGAAATCTTCAAGACTCTGGAACTATTCAACCTGAAATAGAGTGCACTAATAGTTTATAAAATCAGTAAGGAAGATTAGAAAAAATTTCTAGGTATCTGGCTAAGACTAAAACAGGATAATAGAAATACTATTAATTTAATAAAATTCGAAATTAGAATAGTAATACAGACAATAAACAAGAAAAGGTTAACAGAAAAGTATATATGATATGTTATCAATAGAGTCTTAATTTCAAGGATAGAATATAGAATATAGCATATATATCTTAGTGAAAAGATATGCAATGATTGTATGTTCATATACAAAAATATATTCAAGAACAAAGTCCTAATCTGTAGAACAATATCAAACAATTGTATTCATAATAAAGAAATATATGAACTTAAAAGTATTTAAAAAATATAACTGAAAAGCTATATATTATCTTTATTTTATTAACTTAATAACAATAATGCTTTTGAAATTGCTACTATAATTTATCTGAAACAAAGCCAGATTAAAATTTGAAAACCAGGTAACATTTTGGAGAACCTTATAGAATCAGATAGTTTGATTAAGGAAAACTTTATAGCAGTAATATTGACTCTTGCCAAAAAACTATAAATTATATTTAAAAGTTGAAGATGAAAGGATATATTTAGTTATCAGAGAGGCATACTATCTATTAAATCTGTTTTATAAAATAACAAAAAATATAAAAAAGCTATTCCATCTTTATGAAAATATAAAATTATATTCTTGAATCAACTTATAAATACTATTACAATAATACTCAGAGATTGGAGAATAATTCATATCTTTTTTAATAAATGTAAAAGATCAATCCCTTTTTAATATAAGAACATAATGAAGAAGCAAATGCTTTAGTCAAAGAAGTCTTAAAACTTTCATCAATCAAATGGAAAAACCTTATCTCTTATAAGATTTTCATAGAAGTTAAGTGGTAGGATATAACTGTAAATAATTCACTAAAACAGTTTATTAAGAATATTAATAACAAAATAATAGCCTATCAGTGAATACAACAAAATAGAATAGAGAAAAAGTGGTGTCATCAAATTTCAGATCAATAAGACCATATATAGAATCTAATATGAAAAAAAATAAAAGATGGACACATCTTTCAAATAATCTTAATAAAGAAGCTTTCTTATCAAATTGATCAATAATGAATTACCAACTTTAAGCAAACTGGCTATTGAAAGACCTAATCTATATAAGCAAGTTAAATATATCATATATAGTTATCAAGATGAAACAATAAAATACTTGCTAAAATATCTAGTCTATAAGAATAAAGTATAAGAGATATGAAAGAAGAAAATAGATAGAACTTTTAAAGATTTTAAAGGACTTTTGTAAAAAAAAATAAAGAAAGCTAAAGAGAAAAACTTCAGACCAATTATAAATAATCAAGAAGAATTAGAGAGCTAGACAAATGAAATTCCGAACTAGTAAAACAAACTTCAAAAACTAGTCAAGGTATCTCAAGCTTCTGTGCTAGCCTTATAAAAAGTGATTTTATTTAACAAATGTCAGATCTAAAATGACATGGAAAATAGATAGTAAAAGAAGCAAGAAGATAGATATTAAAAATACAAAAAGAGTCTGTAATCAAATTTGAAAAAGAATTTGAAATACAAGATGTGAGAAAATAATTGAGTGGAAACAAACATAAGAAATCTGTAGAAAAGACAAGATCAAGAAACCTTAGCATTCCCTAAGTCAGAAAATTATACTTTTAATAAAAAAGGAACTATTAATAAAAACAGAATACTTAAAATATAGAAATCTCAAAAAGATTATGACAAGAAGAGTAGAATATGAAATGAAGTGAATAAGATTTTAAACCTAGTCAGAATCTCACAAAGTGTTTTGTAGTAGTAACCTGTAGGTTATGAAGTTAGTAGTTAGAAAGGTTTTTACTTGTATTACTAATGGAGCAATAAATTATTTTCAAAATTACACTTAGAATTTTAGAAAATTCATAAAATAGAAATAAGTGAGTTAAGTAAAGATTTAGCTTTAGTGAAACATTTTAAATATAAAATATATAAATATTTAATAAAGCACATATATCTAGCCTAGCTAAGGGTATAAAAAAAAATAAATAAATAAATTTGAGATTGATAATATAATTATTATAAAAAAATAAAAAAGTTTATAGAGATATTACAATATTATTCTATTATTAAGATTATGAAATATTAAGTAAATTTATCTTAAAACTAATGAATATATAGTAAAATCTTAAAATAGTTTCAAAAATAAGATAAGATAGATAAATAATAAGTTATCTATATATTTTAAAACAATTTTCTCTTGCTATAATAACCTTTTCAAGAATATATTTTACTAAAAACTTTAACTCTGATAAACTGTAACTAATGAATTACTTTTTATAACAAGATTTATAAACTGAAAAATAATCTAATAAATAAAAGATAAAAATATTTAACATTTTTAAAAGTGCTGCATTCTATGTGAAAATCAAATTTGTATATTCTATGTATAGTATATAGAGACTAGAATGGTTAGAAATAAGCATTATTCATATATGACCCTTTTTTTGTATATTATATGTGACTGTATATTTGTCATCTTATGTTTATCCAGTATATCAGATATATATCTAGTATATCAATTATAACATATTATATAATTTGTGTAGTTAGCACAATTTTTCTGATTATTTATTAAAAAAAAAAATTGATTATCGCTAAATAATATCAATAAGAATGTGACCTTTATCAAGAAAATTTTTACATAGAAGGCAAAAAACTATTTTGTGTTTTTTGCAACTGTGTAGTAAATCATGAAAAAAAATTTTAGTTGACTAACATTTGAAAACTGAAAAACATAAAAATAATAAAAAAAAAATTATACAAAGAATATGCCAGCTTACACTTACAGGTTTAATTGATTTAGCAAGTGATCACAAAATAATAAATGTAAATCTGGTTTGAGTATTCACTTAAGCAAATATACTATTAGAGAAAATTGATAAGCTTAAATCATTTTTGTCTTAATATTGTAAAAATGATAAGTTATATTATATTATATTATATTATATATATTTTTCTAATTTATTTTTAATATAAATAGGAGGTACTATTGTTAGATCTTTGTAACTTAGAGAAAAATATTTATCAATTGTACATAATATAGAATTAAAAAATTTAAAACCTGTTTTGATAAAATAAGCAATTTCAATTACTATTGATAAATCAACTAATAGTTATAGACATGCAACTGTAAACATTTTGTTTAGTTTTAAAAATTTTACAAAACTTGTTAGAACTGAATATTTGACAATTGTAGATAATTCATTTATTGCATAATTAGTTATGCATATTATTTATTTTTATGATATTTCTTTTGAAAATATTATTTTATTTATTTCAAATAATGCTTTATATATGTTAAAAACTTTTATTGTTTTATCTCCTTTAATTTCTCAAATAAAACATAATTGTTATTTTGCACATATTTTAAATTTGGTGGGTAATACTTAAATAGAATTTAATAATTTTAAACCATTAGAAATTGCTATTCAAAATATTAAAACATCTTTTATTTAAAATAATTCTTGCAAAAGAAGATGAATTTCTTTTTTAAATTCATTTTTCTTTTTTGATAATTCAACTTTACCTCCTTTATCTATGAAAACTAGATGAAATTCTTGATTTAATTTTGTTTTTTGGGTAAAAAAACATTTACATTATTTGAAAGTTTTTTTCTTCAAGAAGAAAATACAAATAATGAAAGCAAAACAATTAAAGAATTAATATCAATGTTTAATAATTTAATAAATACTTTTATGTTTAAAATTTTAATAATGTTTATTGCATTTAGTACAAAAAGATAAGTTATTTATATTATAATTTTAATTAATTAATTAATTAATTAACTAATAATTATTTTTTTTATTATTATAGTCTTTATAATAGTTTAGAATTTTTTAAAATTTGTAACAAACCTATAGTACATCTTGTATTATAAAATTACATTTATTTAAATCTTATTTACAATTAGGTATAATTCAACCTCCAATTAGTAATGAAATGAATATCAAATTTAATTCTTTAAATATGAATTCATCATTATTTCAAGAAATATTTCGCAAAGTTTTTCAATCAGCATTAGATAAATTTAAAAAACATATTGACTATCATTCTATATTATCATTATTTAAAGTTATTCAATGTTTTAATCCTCAATTTATACTAGTTAGTCAAGCAAGATATAATATTCAAAGATATAGTAAAATCAAAGAATTTAAAAATCCTAGTAGCATTATTTTATTTGTATAAGGAATTTATTATGAATTAAATGAAGATTTTGAAGAAGATAATGAATTAGATTTGGATAAATACTAGAATGATAAAAAAAATCATCTTCCAAATTTGTCTAAAATAGCATTAATGTATATTTGACTTCCAATATTGGGGATTGATATAGAAAGAAGTTTTTCATCTTATAGAAATATTCTTAGTGATAAATGTTGTTCATTATCGGAGGAATCAATTTCCATTTTAAATTTTTTATATTTTAATAAATATGATAAAATTTTCTCTTTTTTTCGCATTTTTTTAAACTTTTTTTGCATTTTTTTACATTTTTTTTTGCATTTTTTCGGGCATATTTTAAAGCCATAAAGGGTATACAGTATTTCGGCATATATAATAAATTACCGCACGCATATTTTTGATTGGCCAACGCATATATGCGGCCGCCCTAATAGAGACCAATGCCTTAAGAATTTGTTTGTGTAATAAACTAAACGAAATATGATACATGTGTAACTAACCTGACAGATGAGCACGTGACTGAATTCCGGATCATTGCCAACCGTAAATGTTCTACGCAAAATCTCATCAAAATTATATATTCGCACAATGCCAACAACCACCGCAAGAGCTTCCGGTGCTAATAGGTTAATTGTGGTCACATTATTTCCTTTTCTTGTACCCTCAATATTTCTAAGATTCTCATTATTTCATGCTTCGTGTGTAATGACAGTTCGACTCGAATGTTATACCGAACATTATTCCGACGTAACTCTGTTTTTTTGACCGGGATCTTCACAACAGCTCTGGTCTTCGAGCTCGCCTTCGACTCCACTGCCAATAAGGTCTGGGATGAGTTGAATCGAGGTGTATGTAGTCTCTATTTCCCTGTGCATAATTGGGAATCACTGCGATTAACCGAGTAATACTTTACTTTTAAACAGAAACAGTGGAAAGACATTAAGGATAAATACGCTCAAAGTTAACAATGAAGTTATAATTGTGAAAATATCGGTTTGAGAGTGAACGCAGTGGTCAGCCGGTGAGATGTGGGAAGCGGAAATTAGAATCCAAAATTCTAAATCTGCAGCATCGAGATATCAATCAGTTAATAAACTTTTTTAAAAGTTATTAAATCTCGATTCCACCATAATTTGGTTCTCGCATTTTCAGATTCAACACGAACATTTTTCTTGGAGGGGATATCAATTATCATATCATTAAAGAATCTTTTTCTGAATTAAGAACGAGACGATTCTATGATCAAAGAATTGCCCAAGATTTATTAAACTTTAGTTTGGCCTCCATTTTGCCCATTCTGATAATGTGGCGTCATCAATATAATCATATCTCCAGATGTAACCGTCTTCACCAGCTGCAATGACTTGCCTGCATTTTACACAAATGAATTCGGAATTCTTATAATTGGACAAGGATGTTCAAATGACCAAGACACCGTTGACAACTTACTTGCAATCCCGAGAGAACACACAACATCTCACAGCTTTTGTCGACCTTCTATGACGAAGTTCGGTCACCAACTTGCCATTCATGACATTATATATGTTTATACTACCAATGCTTGTGCCGACACAAAAAAATTTTTCATCCAGACTAAAAAGAAGTATGACTTGAGAGTTTGCCATCAAAATGAAACAACTTTTCACGGGCTCATCATATTTTTGTATATACCTTACATCAAATCTTGATCGATTACTAGATCCATTCTTAATGGTAAAAGATCTTAATACATCAAAATTTTCATAATTCCAATATTCAATCTTACCATTTATTGATTTGGAGAGCACGTGTTTGTTTGCAAATCGAATACAATCTTTGATGCAGTCGGGTGAGTAAGGAAAGGAAGAAGAACCTTATACAAATTACCAATTTAAAGAAAAACAAACCTATTTGACTCGTATGAATTTTCTTATGACGTGTTTCAAGTTCCTTTTGAAAAAAATATAAAGGAGGTTGTGCGGGATAGTCCGTTAAATTTGGGGTTTTCCAAACACGCATTTCACCATTGTAACATCCCGTCAAGAATGTTTGACCAGACGGATCCCAACACTAAACATACAATACCAAATGTTTAAAAACAGAAAAAGGGTCCAGCGTATACTCAAATTTTGAACTAACCACCACGGAAGCTTTGACTTCAAACGCGTATAAACACGTGCCGTTGTCGACATTCCACAACCTCACGCTCGCATCTTGAGATGCCGATAATAAATGAATGTCATCCTTTGGGTGTTTTTGAATGTCGGTGATGATGCCTAAAGTTTCATGCATGTTGTCTTATTATTAATCGTCGTCATAAGTTACAGATAGATATGCGTGTAATAACCAACATGCCGTTGTGCCCTTGCATTGTTCGTAAGGTGGTGGAAAGGGTGAGACTGACGACATATATAGCATGGGTATTGCCCGCTATTGCTAGCAATGCGTCATCATCACGATGCAACCAGCAACAAGTTAATAATTCCTATACGTAAAACGCGTCGATTTAATGATCACATTTACAAAAATTTTTACAATGCGAACAAAGCATACGCTTGTTGCCAGGTCGGCTTTTTCACCCAGTGCGAAATTAGACATAATATCCAAGTGATCTCCGCAGTGCTCATTATCATAAATATTTGCCTAATCGTGAGAGAAGACAAGCATCTCCATTCAGAATACAGTATATTGCAAAGACGGACAAACGAATAACAAACTTATCTATACCTGAATATCGCCTACGCTAGCTAATATATTGCTTGTGTCTCGAACATTCCTTTCAACGTGACCAAGTTTATTGAAGTTCTTTTTATATTGAGTTCCTACAGGTGCCTCATAATTACTCAAATTAAAAAAGAAAGCCAGTTGGTTGATGTCATGACCATGATTTTCTTTAACAATTCGACGGAGGCGAAAATTACGAAAGCTGGTATCCGCTGGACTAGCAGTTTTTACTATCTTCAATTTTGGAATCTTTCGAGTGTTGGCAGTGTTCGGAGGGGTGGTCGTTGTTGTTGCCTGGGGCATCGATAACGTGCTTTCCAAAGCTGCGGAATCATTTCCTTGTCGTGAGCGCTTTCTGACAGGCGTTGCAATTTCGGGGTCCGGACAAGTCGTGGAGGAATTTATACTTTCAGTTTCGCTGTCGGATTTTTTTGATGCCGAAGAGCGTGTCAGCATTGCGAAGCACGAACAGACGCGTTTCTACGTTATGTGCCGTATTCTACTAAGCCATTGCCAACCTATAGAAATAATGTATCAGGCGCATATGCAATATGCGCTGACCAATTGAAGTTTTCTACGTTTAAGATTACGAAATTCAACCAATATATACGCATAACGCTAAATTATGCATCAACGCGTATTTCCCTGAGGATGCGAGAGTTAAAGCATTTTCCGGTCAAGGTCGACTTTCCTGTCTATTGTGCCGGTATATCTTTTTTTCAATTATTTACCCTCTTTTAAAAAATAGGGTCATTCCAACTATTATTGAGTACCTTCTGTTTTTACCAGGTTTCAATCCTGCTGGCGATGTTCTCTTAGGAGGCGGTGGGGGCTCTCAAAATTCCGGCGTAAAGAATAAACTGGTATATCTAAGGTTTTGTCTTGATTGACTTTTTTTTTTTCTTTCTTTCTGATCCACTGCATAATTTATTACTTTTAATCCTTAAAGGCTTTGTATAAACTTGACATTGCAAAGGACACTTTTGAGAGAATCGTGGAAATAGAACTTAACAAAAATGAAGACGCACCAACGTGCATGACCTTTCACAATGAAGTGCGTTCTCAGGGATTTCCCTTTCGTGACTTTTACCGTAAAGTTCGAAGTTAAAAACATAATTTATTCCATTAATCATCGTTTTAGGATAACATTGTTGCTTGTGGCATTAACAGTTCAGCTGAAGATATAGAAGCCGGTAAAAATAGAAATTGCCGAATATTTAGATATTCGAATGACAAGTATGTTGACGAAGTTCGTTGATCCTACGAATGAAGTGATAATTTAACTATGCTTCGTTAATATTGCCACTAGAATCGAATTGACAAACATGGTTCAGACCATCACAAGTACGAGCACTGAAGATTATCAAAAAGTTATCGCCTTTAGCCGTGATAATAAACTTCTAGCAACCGGAGGGACTGACAGCAAGGTAAATGTTTGGTAACAAACCAAAATCAATCATCCCTTACAATTCTCCGCTTATAATTATTTATTGTTAACAGTTGACGATTTTGAAATATCCGTTACTGGAAGCCGCATTTCCACCAGTGAATTTTGATCGACAAGAAGTATATGACCTTGACTTCAATCCAACAGGAGATCAAATTGCGGTCGCATCTCCTAAAGTGCTACAAATATTGTCAACAAAGGATGGTAAATGCATTTTTTCATTAGAACGACCAATTTCTCAGAAAACCACCGAATGTCGATTCAGGGCATGCCGGTTCGATATCATTTACAAATGATACTTTAAAAACTCTTTTAATGTTAACTTTCCAACAAGGTTTCTTTTTCTTTTTTTTTTTTCTTTTTTCTTTTTTCTCTTTAACCAGATTCGGAAGAGGAACGTCGGATGGTTTTCTTTTTGCCGTAGTCAATTCGTCTTCCAAAACTAAGGCGTTTATAGCAAAATGGAATGTCACCACATGGGAAAGAAGTATGACGAAGATCGTCTCGAGAAAACCAATCACCACGTTCGAAATGAGGTATAGAAAACTTACCCTTGCGATTTTTTAATTGACACATTTTAAGCTTACCATTATTCGTTAACAGCGACGATGGAAATCTACTTGCATTCGGTGCCTCTGATCAAAGTTTGGGTGTATGCGATACTCGAACTTTAAGGGTTCGTAATTAACTCAAACTCATATATTTCACTTGGACTCTATTTCTAATAAATATTTGGATGCTTTATTCTATAAGGTTCTTCTTACTATACCAAAAGCACACGATTTTCCGCCTACAACCCTAAGTTTTAACCATGATTCTACTTTGATCGTGAGTGGATCTGTAGATAACTCGGTCCACTTTATACAACTTCCGGAAAAATTCAGCACCGGTAGATTTTCATTATTTGCGTCAATCTAATTTTCACTTGGATGAATTTTAATTTGGTCATTTTTTGTAATTTAGGGATCATCGAGAAGCAGACATTATTCTTGATCATTTTAACAATTATGGTTGTTATATTTGCATTTGCTTACCAATTATATCTAATGGGAGAATAAGATCAAATATTTCGTGATGTAGTATTCTTTGAAATTGATCAAAATTTGATTTTAAATAGAGGAATGATGATATACTGTTAGTGCTTTTTGTAGTTTTTTGAAAATAGAAAATATAAAACTTTAGAGAAATATATCTTTCCTTGTATGATCTCATAAGTGAATCTTTAAGTTTAACGTGCACGGTTGAACAGTGATTAAATAAAATTGTTTTATTCTTATTTTTTAT
The DNA here is from genome assembly GCA_910592055.1 of Acaulospora colombiana. Classification (NCBI taxonomy): domain Eukaryota; kingdom Fungi; phylum Glomeromycota; class Glomeromycetes; order Diversisporales; family Acaulosporaceae; genus Acaulospora; species Acaulospora colombiana. Next base: position 10,997 of record CAJVPT010003641.1, read on the forward strand.
AATTAGCTTGTTAAAATTTTATTTTTTGCTAACAATTTGAAAAATTTGCAAAACATCAAAATCAATTTACTGGTTTTGTTTTTAAAGCTTAATTCACAATTATGTTATAAGATCAAGAAAAATAAGAATTAAATTGAAATATGAAATAAAAAAAATTAATTAAATTAATTAGGTTATAAAAAAAAATTGATAGATATATATTTATATTTTTAATAAAAATTTTAAGATACAAACTTAGAGCTTAATACTTAAGAATAAATCTATAAAAAATTAATGACAGCCTCTAGAAAATCTTTAAAAATCAAGTAGAATTTTTTTTTTTTGAGTACCTGTAGTCAGATTAGATTGTCAATTTATTAATCAATTGAAAACATAAGTATATTTTCATTCGAGCAGCATGATACATACTACAGCTAAACTATTATTCTAATCTAACTAACTTGTCATAAGCATAAAAGTCTCTAAATTTGACTTTGGGAACAATATTTCGCTCTGCAATATCTTTGGGTGAAAACTCTTCTAGTCCACTACATCATTGCCAGCAGGTTGTTACTACTGTATATCTGATTAAACCTCTGGAATACAAGAAACTACAAAAGGATATGTTGAAAAAAAGTGGAAGAAGATATCTAAAAATATATAAATAAACAACAAGAAAATGAAAAGATAAAAATTAAAAAAAAATCAACTCTTTCTATTGATTCTTTACCTACATATAAAAAAAATGTTCGCAAGAAATTTTTTATTTCTTTGCTAATAAAGTCTTAACACTATTCCTAAACTAACTCAAAGTTTTACTTCAAGAAATACTTCTAAATCCTTTTCTTGTTTATATTTGTCTTCAAACAAAAACTTGACTTTCTGTGATCTAAAAAAGTCAAGAAACATTATCTCTATCTATAATAAGAAAGTTCTGTAGGAAGAAGAATTAATAGTTAATACTTAAAGTCTTTTATATTAAAGCATGTCTATAGAAATTATCTGTAGTGGGAGGTAACAAACATCATACCATATTTCAATGTATCTACCCATTGTTTCTTCCCTCTTATAGTTATCCAAAATTTTTTTGATTTTCTAAGGAATTTTATCTACTTCAGTTTGATCCTGAATTTTAGGTAACATAATCTATTGCAAAATATGATTGATGAACATAAATATATTAGTAGCTAAATATAAATAAGTTTATACTGGTCACCTCATATGTTCCAATGATATAATTGATAATCGAAAAAGTTGATTGATGTCCTGTGTTTGCTTTACTTCTCCAATTGAGTTAACTTATAGATCATATTCCATAAGACAAATAAGATATAAACAACAAGTTTCCAAGTGATAAAAAAGCTACTATTTTTTTAAACTGAGGTCTTTCTCTTCTATCATTCCAGTCAGGCAAAATTCAAGACCAAGGTCTTCTTTTTATTCCAATTAGGCAATAATATCAAATGGTCTCTAGTTCATGCTAAGCTTCAACCTTTTGATATAGTTGAAAATATATTTTCCCAAAAGTTGTTAAAGGATATTACAATCGACAGAATTCCTATTACTTTCAAAATCCTCCCACTATTATAAGGTAAAAGGATCATTGGAAAATTTGACTTTTTGAATAATGGAAGATGTATATTAATAAAATTCCTTCAACTAGATGTAGCTGCTAAAAGATATTATATTGAAACAACATAATCCAGTTCTAACTAGGTTATATAAGAATCTAGAATCCATTATAAGTTGCATCCCTACCATAGATGAATAAAAATCACTGTTCAAAGAAAATTGGGATCAAGTATATTTTGGAAGTAAAGGTTTCCACTAGGTAATAAGTCTCCTTAAACAATATATAAGAAGGAAATTAAGATCAAGAAGTGATAAGTTCCTCAGACGGTCAGAAAAAGAAAGAATATCTCAATTAGATATTTCTTATTGAAAAGAGGTTTTAAGAAGCAGGTCTTTAGAGAAAACTGGAAATATTTTTTTTTAATTATTACTTTTTCATTTTTTTGTTGTTTGCTTGGACATTTTTAAATATTTCTTTTTCTTTTTTTTAACTTATCCTTTTGTAGTTTCCTGTATTCCAGTGGTTTGATACAATATATAGTAATAAAAACCTATTGGCAATAATACAGTGGACTAGGAGGTTTTATTCAAAGATATTACAAAGTGAAATATTGTTCCAAGGTCAAACTTAAAGGTTTTTATACTTATAATAAGTTGGTTAAATTAGAATAATAGTTTAGTTATTGTATATATTATGCTGCTCAAATAAAAATATACTTATGTTTTCAATTGATTAATAAACTAACAATCTAGCCTGGTTATGGGTACTCAAAAAAAAAAGTAATATATTGTATGTATATACAATAAATAGTTAATATATCATATTAAAGATAAATTCTTTTCCATAGATCCCTAACCACCACTTCCAAAGAAACATTCCTTCAAAACTTTATGTTTTGAGAGTAATAAAACTTCAAAACTTTCTTTAAAAACACCTGCTTCACTTAGCAGCAGTCATATTTTATTCTTCTTGTTTACTTTTCCTTTTCAAAAACCCTATATCTAAGAAGTTAATAGCAAGAAAGCTTTTCTAGAAAGAAGAAACCAAACAAAAAAATACTCTTCTTCTCTTTTCTATAGAAGTCTTAAAGTCTAGAAAGAAGTGCAAAAACAGTTTCTCTCTCAGTATGTAGCAGTTTTTTCTTGGTTTTTCTGAATGATTTTGCCTATCTTAGCTTGACCCTGAATTTTCTGTTATATCAGATTTTGGATAGATTGATTGGCTGAAGATTGGAATTGGTTGCTCTATAGTTAACAGAAATATAAACAAGAATATATATGATATATAATATAAATACATTTTCTAAGTCCTTAGATTTATTATAAGTCATTTGCTAGAAATACAGATAGATAAACATCATATGAACTGTAATCTCCTTTTTCTCATTATTCTCCAAAAGGGTCATGGCTATAGAATAAGTATCTCTCCTATTGGAATAGAACCTCGAGAACTCATATTACTCTTAAAGATACAACAATTCTTCCATTTTAAAATCACTTCAAGGTTTTTTTATTTTGATCCAAATGGTTTTTTCACTTTCATACAACACAAAATACTATCAAACTCATACTCTTTCTCTGAATACACTCAGTATTGGTGATAGGCCATAATCATCAGAATCAAAAGAAAGATATACTTCTCCTTTCTTGAAACTAGCAAGTCCACTATAGCATGTTAGTTGGAAGGACTTCAGAAGGATTGAAAATTCAATAAAGGATATCTAGTTTTTTTTTAGATAGTAATAGTAGTAGAAATTTAATTTAACCAGATATCTCTGGGCAACAAGCCATTCAGTAAATCTGTTAAAGGTCAGGTTTTAGAGAGTTTGGTGACATAAATGATATATGGCTTCACGTGATAACCTTTGTAATCTCTATATTAATTTGTATATTACATTATCAAAGTCAATAAACATGACTGAGCTTCTATTTCAAAAAAAAAAAATTGTTAATATATAATATAAAAAACTCTTTCTACTAATTCTTTAGCTATATATAAAAAAGATATTCGCAAGAAGTTTTATACTTATTTACTAATAAAGTTCTTATACTTTCATTAAAACAACTTGAAACTTGTTTTCATATATTTCTCCTACCTTCCTTTATATGTTTATAAACTCCTTTGAATAAAAACTTGGATCTTTAAGACCTGTGGATCAATAGCACAGTGGTAGTACTCCCAGGTCACAATCATAAAGTCTGTAGTTCAATACTGTGATAAAAATAGCATCTACTACCATTGAATAGTTATTTTTAGTCATGATCTTCATTCTATTTCCATTTTTA
>CAJVPT010003642.1:0-14833 GCA_910592055.1 Acaulospora colombiana
TGAATTTTGTCCCTCAAAAAAAGACATAAGTGATCTGCAAAATTTTATATGCTAAATACTTTAGGGACCCATTATTATCTGCAGGCGATGAAATTAAAAGTTGAAAGGGTTTCTACCCAAACTGCTAATGGAGTGATAAATCACTCTCAAAGTTGCACTTAGAGTTTTGAATAAAAACTTTGATGAGTGAGTTAGAAATTTAGCTTTAGTATCATATATATAATATATAGCCTATAATTATTTAATAAAGCATATATAACTGGCTTGACAAAGGGTTAAAAAAAAAAAAAAGGAATACAAAAAACTATAAAGAAAATGAATTGAAAAAAGAGTAGTAATATAAAAAATATACAGTATACTGTAAGTATATTATAAAAAAAAATAAAAAAAAAATAATAATAAAATTTCTAGTTTTTTTCAAAAATTCACTTTTTAAAATCATACTAGCTTATTCTTATATAAAGATATACCTATTTTATTAAAGTAAGGAGATATTTAGGAACAATTAGGAATTCTTTCTATTGATTCTCTGACCACATATAAAAAAATGTTTGCAAAAAGTTTTTTTGCTTCTTTACTAAAAAGTTTTAAATACTATTCTTAAAACTCCTTAAAAAATAACTTCAAGAGTTATTTCTATCCTCCCTTACTTATTTACAATCCTTTTTAATCAAAAACTTGACTTTTAATGATCAAGAATAAGCCAAGTAACACCTTTGTTACCAATGGCAAGAAAGTTTCCAAAGAAAAAAGAATCAATAGTAAAGTACATAAAGGCTTTTTTCACCTTTAAAGTGAGAGGTATATAAAGGTTTTTGATGGAAAAAGTGCTTATTTTTTTCCTTCCAGTCACTTGTGAATCTCTTAGAGCTATCACTTTCATGATTTTCTGAGGAATTTTACCTACCTCAATTTTATTCTAAATTTTAGATAATACAAAAGTCAGGAAATATTATAAATCAATGATTTAAATAATAGAGAACAATTGTGGATAGTTTTTTTGTAGTTATTAATTTAAAAATTTTAATGTTTTCTAGTAAGGGACATTTGACTTATGTTCCTGCCTCCCCCTTTAGGGACCCATCTTTACCTGCAGATAATTACTGCAGATTACTTTGTAAGATTCTGACAAGGATCAAAACCAACTATTTTGTTCCATATTTAATCCTATTTCTTATAATTTCTACAAGATTTTTGTTTTTACTTTCTCTTTTATCTTCTCTTTGCCTTGTAATTTTAATTAGAATCTTTTTGCTGAACATCTTATCTTCTTACTTCCTAGACTTTCTTGTATTTTGCTCTTCTATTAATTCTTTGTACTTGTTTCCATTCTATGTCTTTTCACATCTTATATTCCAAACTTGTTTATAGATCTGATTGCAAACCTTCTTTTGTATTCTTAAAATTCATTTTTTTGCCATTGTTCCTATCTTCTTACCATGGCAATTTAGATTAGCAGCTTCTTTAATTATATCATTTTATACTAACTCTACACAAAAGCTAAATATGCTTGAACTGGTTTGCAAGGCTGTTTCTATAAGTTTGAAGGCCCATCTATCTATTTCACCTTTCTCTCTTCTATTGTTGATTGATAGTTACTATATATTTCTTTTTTATTTGCTTCCCTTTCTCTATCTTGGTACAACTTATCAAATTCTTTGAAAAATGTTTCAGATTTTTTTTTCATACTATCAGAATCTTATTTTATAACTAGGACATTCTAGTAAATATTCAATTATCTCTTTTTGCTGATTGCATACTATACAGTTTGCTTGCTTATATAAATCAAGTCTTCTTATTACTAGTATACTTAAGGTAGATAGTTTATTGTTGATCAATTTAATCAGTAAATTTCTTCTTTATAAACCTTTAAAAGAGGTATTCCATGTACTGACATCCTTTAATCTATCCCATGTCAGGTCCTATAAATAGATTTGATGTTCTTGGACTTGATAATGCCATTTTATTTCTATTCTGTGTTGCTGTATCATAACAAAGTAATTGATCTCTTATTGATTTGTTTGATAAACTATCAAATTAAGTTATTCATTATATCTTTTTGCCACAAAATTACTGTAGATATTTTTCTCATTTTGAGACTATTCCACTCTATTGCTAAAAGCTTTAATGCTTTTTTGATCAATCAGTTTACTTTTTTATTCTATGGATTATTAAAATGAGCTTTAACTTTAGTTAAAGTCAGTTGAATATGTTTTTTCTTTATGAGATCCAGTATTTTTGTCCATAATAACTAGTTCTTTTCTTTTAGCCATCTTTTATATGTTATCTTAGGATCTTCTTTTTTGAGTTTTTTCTATTTGGAGATACAGACTTGACTATCAGTAAAGATTTCTACTATACTATCTATTGGAACTACTAAAACTATTGTAACTAGTGTCACTAATCCTGCTTTTATAAATGAGGGCCAGTTTTTAACTCCTGTTTAATTTACTTTCTTTTCCAACTCCTTCAGTTTGTATTTATACTACTCCTATTCTTACATTTTTATTCCCATAATCGATCAAGAATTCATCTGAATAAAAGATCAGCTTATCCTATGATTCTTGATTATGCTGAGGAATTTTGAGTAGGTAATTTTAATATACTTCTTTTTTAACATTGTCTCTAATTATTTCTTGTTCCTAATCTTCTATTAGTATTTGTTTCATTTTTTCAATTTGATTATTTCTTTGATCTTGGATTTTTGGAACTATACTTGTTATTGTTATCCTATTAAGCTTAAGTAGGGGATAAGGAATCTTTAGTAACTGTGCTCTCCTAGTATTTTTTGATAGTTTAGAAATAGTATTATATAGATTACATCTAATTCTACTTCTATATTGCATTTATTTCCCTTTCTATTATTTAGGAGCCATTCTTGGCTATTTTCTTGAATTAGTTTTCTTATCACTAGTTATAAATTTTCTTTCTAAGTAACTACCAAAGTTTTCTTCCTTTTATCTCTACCATATTTAGGCTTAATATATTTTGGTATCCATTTTTCTTCTCATCCCTTTTCCCAGAGTTTTGTAAAGTCTTCTATATTTTCTTTAGATATAGTTCTTTGCAGGATGGTATATTATTCTAGAATTGAACCCTTGCTTGTGCTTTGTATAAGTTGAACCATTCTTCAATTTTTAAACTCTATAGAGTTATGACTTATTAGTTGATCTATATATATTAATCTATTGTTTCATAAGGATAGTATTGTCTTTTTATATTCTTCAGGTATTAAATATTCTTGAATTGGATTGTTGCCTTTGATCCATTCAAAGATATTATTTCACTTCCAACTCTGAAACATTATTCCTAAGTCCTTGGCTAGCTTTAAAACCTGTAATATAAAATTTCTTTTATTATCAAAATGACACAAGAATTCACATGAGAAAAAATTGTGGAGCTTCTAATGCTTAATTTGTACTTATTTTAATCTAATAATTGTAGTAAATCCTGTTGGACCTTGATCATTTATTTTATTACAGAGTTATGTAATTTGGTTTTCTTTTTGAAGTATCCATATACTTTTGAGATTATATATCTTTGAATGGTGAATTATACTATTAGGAATGGATCTACACAAAGCAGTTTTATTCTTGAAGAGTTTGTAATATGCTACTATTAAGTTATTGCATATTTTCCAAGATAATATGCTATGTTGTATTCTGAACTCTATTCTTGAAATCAATATTCTATTTAATATATAGAGGACTTGCTTATTTGTTATCTTCTTATTTTTGAGAGCTCTGATAATAATATTGATTTCTTTTAATACTCTTTCTTTGAGTTCTATTACAGTTTTCTGATTGCCTATCCAAATTCCTAAAAATCATGCTTGCTCTTTCCTATCTAGTTCTCTAACTACTTCTTTATTAATTCTAGCATAAACTTCTTCTGGATAGAAGTTAGAGTTGTTAATAGTTACTAATACTGATTTACTACTATTAATTTGAGAGTTATTAGCTTTGTAAAAGATTCTTGCTATCTCGAAGATCTTTTCCATATCTTTTTTGAACCTTGCTATCCAAGTGGTATCATATATAAAGGCTATAGCTGTATGTCTTAATTCTAGTCTCTTAATAGTGTTACTATTTAGTTCAGGATTCCATAAAACTACCATTTTATATCCATATTCTTCATTTTCTTGGATTTTATATAGCAAAGAGTCATAGAAGATTATTCACATAAATGGCAAGATGGTTTTTCCTTGATTTATTCCATCTTCTGTCCTTATCGATTCTGTGAGATTATTTTTAAATATTACTTTGAACTCTCTATTTTAGAACAAGCTCATCATAATCTTGATAAATCTTTTAGATACTTTTATTCTTTCCATTGTTTTTATTAACATTTCCAAGCTGTTAGTGTCATATGCCTTGCCTGTGTCTTGAAAGAGTATCCACAGCTATTTTTGTTTTCTTTTGCATCTTTGCAGATATTATTGAGAATTTGAATGGGCTCTGCTATACTTTTTTCTGATAATCCTACATAATTGAGACCTCTGAGGATATTATTGATCTTGCTGATATTTTCTATTCTGATAGTTAGAATTTTGATAAAACACTTTCTAATAACTTCCAATTGTATGATTGATCTTGTGTTTATCAATTTATATTCCATGGTTTTGATTTAACTATTGAATATATGTGGTTTTGTTTTCAATATATAGATATAATTTTTTATTTTAAGAAGATATTTAGTATTTTTTGTAAATATTCTTTTCCTTTTTGTTTTAACGTCTTCAGTATTTTATAGCTAATTTGAGATTTTCCTGGCACTTTATTGTTTAGAAATATATGAAAAGTTTTTTCTAATTTCTCATATGTGATTGGCTCTAGAAAAGTGTTGTACTATATATCTTGGATATACTATTTGAGGATGTATTTTCTTTTCCACTCTTCAATAAAATTATCAAAGTTGATATCATGCTTTTTGAAGGTCTCTTAATGATATTGTCTTATTTCTTTTTCAATCTCTTTTTAGTTCATTGTAATATATTCTATACCATTATGCTTAATCTTAATCTGATCAAGTATTATTTTACATATTTCTTTGTTTATTAGCAAGCTTACTATCTTCTTTTGATTGTATTTAAGATCATTACATCCTTGTTTTAATGCTGTTTTGATTTTCTCTTTTATATTTTTGCCTTCTAAGTTTTGATATATAAACTTAAGCCCTTCTATCACATCTTGGATATCTTTTTTTAAGAATATCCAGATAATATTAGAAATACTAAATTGAATGCAATAGTTGGTGTGGATTATAGATAGCATTATATTTCTCAATAGCTATACTGAGTTCCTACACTTTTGCTATTTTTTTTTTATGCCTCTGCTTTCTTAAAAACTGTTTTTAATTGAAGAGTCTTTTTATATTACATAAATTCTGGACTATATTTATATTGCCTTTTCTTATTAGGGATCTGTTTTATAGTTGTTAGTTTGTTAAAGACTATACTGCAAATTAGATTTTCAAAGGCTTTCCAGATTTTATTGCTTGCAGTTCTTTTTTACCTTCATTAGGTTCCTTATTAAGTATTGGTTTCAATAAGGTTTTAAGCTTATGGTTCAGATTTTTTTGAAAGGTTTACTATTGTTCAAGGGATATTTCTTTTAGGTTAATTCTTTGTATTTTGGTTGTTAATTAGGAAATTTTTTTGGTGAAGAACTCTGAAAATCTCCACCTATTAAAAATTTTTCAAAAATTTTCGAAAAAACTCTGAAAAACATTCAAAATTTTTGAAAATTTGTAAAACAAAAATAATTTCATTAATTTTAATAATAAAAAACTTCGAATATTTTTTATTTTAAAAAATTTCAGAAATATTTAAAGTGATAATTTTTTTTTTTTTTTTTAAATGGGCTCATGCCTAACTTTATTGGATCCCAAATTACAAATTTACATTGCGCAAAGTGTGAATACATGGATGTATATTTGGGGAAGATAAAAATAATAATAAGCTAAAGTTATTCTAAAACTACTTCGAAGCTTATTGCCCTTTCTTTTTTCAAAGAAAAACCAACATCCCTAGAGCGTGTTGGTATTATAAATGAAAATAAAGAAATAAAAGAAAAATAGACAGTTATGAGAAATGTATTGGTTTTGTTTTTTAATGCATGCCTGTCTTGTTCAATTCCCCTCGTGAAAAGGTCTAGGGGAAGACTTCTACTGAGTCTTTTATAGAAATAAGGTGGAGGCCAAAGAGGAGACTGTATAGATTTAAGGCTTATGGGAAGGAAGTAATCAAGAAGGCCCAGGTGGTATATTGGTATCCGCATGATCGACTTGAAAGTCTTCCAGTATATCATCAATTAAACACATTCCTATCTAAATATCGGTATACTTACCTATCTGTGCCTCTTATTTCAGATTTAATTCCTTATATAAAGGACAGCACCTAGCCTTGCGGTCGACATATCCTACTGGTGACCGTTGATACTAACAATCAATAAGGATCTTCCAGATATTCCAACTGGCTCTCACGTCACTACTGACATTTTCGGACTTGAGTTTCGATTGATGTAGTGATATTAACCTTCTAGTCTTCCAGCTCAGGATTTTTTGAAGATAGGACGAAAACTTCTTGAGTTACTTTGCACATGAACTTTAACATTGAGTATCCTAAGTGATTTTCTACTTTCTCTGATTTAGACTTTCCAGGCAGTAAAGGTTGGGACCTACCTGACATACAATCAGGAATAGGCAACTTTGATCTTTAAAAGGAAGTGATCTAGCATCTTGTGACCTTTACCATGGTCGGACGGACTCTTTATTGTATCCAATGATGTGTCAGTGTCATATTCTGTATCCACCTGTATCAAACAAAATGACTTATGATAAACTCCAGGTTCTTATAGAGCTGAGGAAATGCATTCAGACACGTGAGGTGGTCAATAGAAGCTTGTTTATCAATCTTGTTCAATGTGTTTCGCATCGACCAATCAGAGTTGGTGAGATCCATACTACCCGAAATTTCAGGATCAAGCTAAGATAGGCAAAATTCCCTAGAAAGCCATGAAAAAGGTAGCTCTGAGAGGCCACAACACCAGTCAAAGGATAAAAAATTGAGTCCTTTATCTGGTTTTAAATCTTTGTTATCTTCACCATAATTAAGAGATAAAAAGTACTTCACTGTTGGTCCTTTTCCCTTTAGGAACTTTTTTGCTGTAGATAGTAAAGGTGGGAGCTGAACTTTTCAAGTCACAAGAGTTCAGTTTGTTCAAAAAAGATTGTAGACAAGAGGGAAGGAATGGTGAGAGAGTTCTAAAAGAACTCTTTAGGTTGGTTTAAAGAAGGTAGTAAGACTTTATTAGCATAGAAGTATTAAAACTTCTTGCGAACATCTTTTTTGTATGTGATCAGAGGATCAGTAGAAAGAGTTATCACTAAATGAACTGAAGTATTCAGTACTATTGATATTAAGAATTTCTTATATAAAACTTTAACCTTCACTAATACTTAATTAAAAATTTTTTAAAAAAAATAAATTGACTAATACTGTTCTTAAAGAGATACTTTATTGTTTACCAGGTAGCAGATATATTTATAGAAAAAAGATAATAGATATTCAAATCTTTTCTAAAATAATTTTATTCCATATGATCAATTTTTTTTATTTATTTGAGTTTACTGAAATAGAAAAGGAAAAGTAGAGAGCCAATGTTTTCTATTAAATATGTTCTAATCTAGCTCTATTCTTTTCATATATCCAATGATATTATAGGTATTTATGTCCTATATCCACCTGTATCACAGATATATGACTTATTGTAAATTCCAGTTTCTTATGAATATAGAGGAAATATACTTAGATATATGGAAAGATCAATAAAAGCTTGTTTATATTTCTTTACTGACATATTTTCTGCTAGTCAATTACTGCTTAAAAAACTTTGTTTTACTTAAAATTTAGGATCAAATTGAGATAAACAAAATTTATCAAAAAAAATCAAAAAAGAATATTCTTAAACAAATACATGACAAGAAAATGGATGGTTGCCTTTAAAATAAGTCTCTTATCACCAAAAAATTTTTGTAATATTTCTCTAGTAAGTAAATAGATAGCAGCATTTCAGGGATCAATGACATAGTAGGAAACAATGTTCTATATCTATCTATATAAACATCTATATGACTTATAGTGAATCCCAAGTTTTTATAGGATTGAAAAAATATATTCAAATATATGAAATAATCAATAAGGCTTGTTTATTGAGCAAATCAACTTATAAGAAATTTTGTGTTACTCAAAATTTAAGATCAAGTTGAAATAAGAAAAATTTTTCAAAATGAGTATTATTAGAGCCTAGAAAGTAATAAAAAAAAATGAATGAAATGTGTTTACAATAGCTCTTTTATTATAGTATATAGCTTTATAATATTTCTTTATATATGAATAAGTAATAGAACATCAGTTCATCTTCTTTTTAGAACTTTCTTGTTTTTAATAAGAAAGATGTATTCTTGACTTTTGATTATAGAAGTCAGGTTTTTGTTTGAAGAGAAATATTAATAAGTAGAAGAGGACTTGAGATAATTTTTGATGTGTTCTTCAAATTGATTTAAGGAGAGTAGTAATATTTTATTAATTAAGAATTATAAAGACTTCTAGTAAATATCTTTTTTATATATGATCAGAGAATCAGTGGAAAGAATATTAAATAACTGTAGTATTTTAGAGAATTATATAAATCTTCTACTTCAAATTTATTTTATTTTAGAGTATCTATAGTAACTGAGTCTTTGATTTTTTATGGATTTTTTATTGCTTCCAATTATAAAATATTTATTAATTTTAATATTTTTTTTTTTTAACCCACAATCATACCACAATGGCATGTCTTTATTGAAAAATTGAAAATAAGTTTATAATATTTTACAGACTTTCACAAAGTGACTAACTTGTCTTTATACAAAAGTACTCTAAGTCAGATTTTGAGGATAATATTTCACTTCCCTAATAGATTGATAATAATCTCTATTTACCAGGATTATTGCCAACAGTTTGTTACTGTTGATTGCCCGAAAACCAATGAATTGCTAAGTTAAAAAGGGGAAAGGGGAAGAACGATTTAGGAAAGGGGACAATTCAAGGCCCACCAAAAAAATCCAAAAATAAAAACAACCTCTTCTCAAAAGGGATCTGCCTGATTGGAATAATCTTCTTGCTTCACTTGAACCTCGGAAGAAATTTTTTTTTTTACCATTTGCGGTATCGGACAAGTCAATCCAACTGATCTTTCATTTAAGTGAGCATCGGATTGGGATATCTCAAGGAAAGTATTTAGACCTTAGCTTTTTTCCATTAAAGCTTTGTAATCACTTGAGGAACTTAGGTAAGAGATGAAAGTTTACAATCCACATTACCCATCACTTGGTTTTTTGGTGTCATAGAAGTTTTTATTGAGGGATTTGAGTTTTTTGGGGATAACTGTTTCCAGAACATTCTTTCTGATCACTAATGACATTATCAGAACATGTGATTGTGACTAATAGGAGCTTGTTTACATTCCAAAAACTAATGTGTTTTGTGTCAGCCAATCACCTTTGGTGAGAATTTGTGATACCAAAAATTCAGGGTCAAACTGAGGTAGGCAAAATTCCCCAGAAAATCATGAAAGCGATAGCTCTAAGAGGCCCAACAGTGACTAGAAGGGAAAAATAAGTCCTTCTGTCATCAAAAACCTCTATATACCTCTCGCTTCAAAGGTTAAAAAGATCTTCAGGTACTTTACAATCAGTTCTTCTTCCTTTGGGAACTTTCTTGCCATTGGTATCAAAGGTGTTACTTGACTTTTCTTGGTCACTATAAGTCAAGTTTTTGAGTGAAAAGATTTGTAAACAAAAGGAAAAGGGTAGATGTGACTCTTGAAGTCATACTTCAAATTGTTTTAATGAAAGTATTAAGACTTTATTAGCAAAGAAATATAAAAACTTCTTGCGAACATCTTTTTTATATGTGGTCAGAGGATCAGTAGAAAGAGTTTTTAAAATTAATTGAACTTGTTTTAGATATAAATTGATATTTTTATTTCTAAATTCTTAATATTTTATAAATATATAATAAAGTTAAATATTAGACACTCTTTCCATTAATCTTCTAATTATATACAAAAAAGACATTCATAAGAAGTTTTGATACTTTTTTGCTAAAAAAGTCTTATTACTTTCCTTAAACCAACTTAAAAAGTTATTTTAAAACTTCTTTACCTTTCCTATATTTTATTTATAACATTCTTTGGATAAACTGAACACTTGTAGTCTACAAAGTTCAACTTCAATCTTACTACCAATGGCAAGAAAATTTCTAAAGAAAAAAGGATTAATAATGAAGTATCTATCACCTATCAACTATAATGGAAAAACAATAGAGATTTTGTTTTAGTCAAAGGACTTATTCTTTTACCTTTTGACTGACATTGTAGCCTTTAAGAGCTATCTTTTTCATGGCTTTCTGGGAAATTTTGTTTACTTTAGCTTGATCCTGAAATTTTGAATAATATAGATCTCACTAATTCTGATTGGCTGACATGAAACACATTGAACAAAATTGATAAGCAAGCTTCTATTGATACTCTCACATGTCTAAATACATTTTCTTAGCTTCATAAAAACACTGGGTCTACTATAAGTCATATGTATTGATGTGAGTAGATACAAGACATATTACTGATATATTATTGGATATAAAAAAGAGTTTGTCTGACCATAATAAAGATTACAAGATACTCGATTGATCTTTTTTCAAGTCAGAGTTACCTATATCCTAATTATATATAAGATAGGTTTCAAACTCTACTGCTTAGAAAAATTTAAACCAAAAAAAGCATAAAGCCATCAAGAATACTCAGTGACAAAGCTTGTGTACAAAGCAACCTAGAAAGTTTTTGTTTTATTTTCAAAAAATCCTAAACTGAAAAACTAGAAGATTAATACCTCTACATCAATTAAAACTCAAGTTCAAAAATGTCATTAGTGACATACGAGCCAGTCGGAATGTCTGAAAGATTCTTATTAATCATTAGTATCAATGGCCATCAGTAAGGTATACCAATCGTAAGGCTAGGTACTATCCTTCTTATAAGAAATTAAATTTGAAATAAGATATACTGTATATATAGATAAGTATATTTATATTTAGATAAGAATAGGTTTAATTGATAATATACTTGAAGACTTTCAAGTTAATCATATGGATACTAATATACCACCTGGGTCTTTCTGATTACACTCTTTCTACAAGCCTTAAAATTGTAAAGTCTCTCTTATTGGCCTTTACTCTATCTCTATAAAGACTCAATAGAAGTTTCCCTCTAAACCTCTCTATAAGAAAAATTGAAACAAGACAGGTATAGGTCAAAAAACAGGACTGATATACTGCACATAATTATTCAATTTTCATTTTTATTTTACTTTTATTTTCTTTTTATGATACTGACATGCTTTAGGGATGCTGGTTTTTCTTTGATAAAAAAAAGAGCAATAAGTTTTAAAGTAGCTTTAAAAATAACTTTAGCTTATCATTATCTTTATTGATCCTGAATATATATCTATACATCTGCACTTTATACAATATACACTTGTAATTTAAAAATTAATAAAGTAAAATAAGAGCCCATCAAATATATAAAAAATAAAGTTAAATATTTTATTTTTAATTTAGCATCTATTTTTTTCTTAATCTATAATTATACCATAATGCTTGTTTTTATTGAAAAATTAAAATAAATCTATAATAATTTATAGACTTTTATAAAGTGATTAACTTATTTTCATATACAAGTACTCTAAGTCAGATTTTGAAAACAATATTACACTCTTTGATAAATTAGTAATAATCTTTATCTATCAAGATTATTGTCAACATTTTGTCACTATTATTTGCCCAAAAACTAATGAATTTCTAAGTTAAAAAGGATAAAGAAAAAAATTATTGGAGGAAGGGAACAATTAAAGGTTCATTAAAAAAATCCAAAAATAAAAACAATCCCTTTTCAAAAGAAATTTGTCTAATTGGGATAGTCTTTTTGCTTTGCTTGAACTTTGAAAGAAATTCTTTTTTTTTTACCATCTGTAGCATCAGACAAGTCAATTCAACTAGTCTTTTATTTAAGTGAATATTAGATTGAAATATTTCAAGAAAAGCATTTAAACCTCAACTTTTTTTCATTGAAGCTTTGTTACTACTTGATAAACTTAGATAATAGACAGAAGTTTGCAATTTATATTAGCCATCACTTTGTTTTTTAGTATCATAAAAGTTTTCATTAAGGGACTTGGGCTTTTGGGAGCAAATGTTTCTAGATCCTTCTTTTCAATCAATAATAATGTCATCAAAACAAATGAATGTAATCAATAAAAGCTTGTTTACATTCAAAAACTAACATGTTTTATGTCAGCTAATCACCTTGGTGAGAATTTATGTTATCCAAAATTTAGGATCAAATTGAAATAAGCAAAATTTTCTAGAAACTATGAAAATAGAAGCTTTATGAGAGCCAAGACAGTCAAAAAGAGAGAAAATATGCCTTTTTACTATAGAAAACCTCTATAAACCTCTCACTTTAAAGATTAAATAGGCCTTCAGATACTTTACAATCAGTTTTTCTTTCTTTAAAAATTTTCTTGTCATTTGTATCAAAGGTATTACTTGACTTTTCTTGATCACTAGAGATTATATTTTTGAGTAAAAAGATTTGTAAACAAAATGAAAAGAATAGAAGTGACTCTTAAAGTCATACTTCTAGTTGTTTTAAGAAAAGTACAGACAGGTCATACAAAAATAGGTCGATTGTGATAATTTTAATAAACACAAAAATTTCGAATTAATTTATTGCTATTAAAATTGTATCTACGTATTACTGCACATTAACAAAAAAGGTTCACTTTTTGTTTAATTTACTATTTAAGAATAAAAAAAGTCAGAAAATTTTTTTCGTATAATTAATGAATCGTAAAAACAATTTAACAGAAGCAAAATGTTTTATTGTAAAAAGACTTAAGGAAGAAGGAATGTTGGCTACCAAAATTGCACAAATTCTCGGGCGGTCAGATAATTGCATCAAAAATTGTATTAGGTGCTTAAAATCAACTGGTAATTCCAGTTATTTAAGAAGAAAATATTGTGGTTGGAAACCACTTATCAGTAATCATTATGAACATTTAATTCTTCAAAAAATAAAATCTGATCCAACCCTCCGAAAAATGTCAAAACGATCACTTGCTGCCGAATTTTCATCCATCCTGATATCTCCAAGTACTTTATTAAAAACACTAAAGAAAAATGGTATCTATTCACATATTGCTCGTAGAAAACCAATGATTAGTAAAAAAAATAGAATCCAACAGTTAAAATGAGCTTTAGCTTATAAAAACTGGTCTAAAGAAGATTGGAAATGAGTTTGATGGACTGACGAATCTTCCATAAGCACTGATTCAAATGGAAAAATCTAAGTCTGGTGTCATAAAAATGAACTTTATAATCCAGATTGTACTCAAGCAACCATTAAAAGTAATCGCAAGTCGATAATAGTTTGGGGATGTGTAGATAGAAACAATTTATGTCATTTACTTTACGCTACATCACGTATGAATGGATAAGAATATGCAAATGTTGTTTTGGAAGCTATTTACTCAATAGTGATGACTTCTAATGAAATAATACTTCAGGAAGACAACTCACCAATCCATAAGTGTAAAATCATAAAGGAGCTCAAATCTGAGCTTGAAATTATAACGATAAAATGGCCTGCTCAATCTCCTGACCTCAGTCCAATCGAAAATGTATAGAGAGAAGTCAAGAATTGGATTCATAAAAACAGAAAATCACAAAATGAATCTGAGTTGGAAGAAGCCGTTACTGCGGCATGGAATAATATTCCATTTGAAAAGATTCTTCATTTTATAAATTTTATGTCAAAACGTGTTAATGAGATAATAAAAAAAAGGGGTACGCAACCTATTGGTAGTTGTATGTTCGGGTAATAAAAAAAAAAAAAAAAAGTGATATACATTTATAAAAATCGATCTATTTTTGTATGACCTGTCTGTATTAAGACTTTATTAGCAAAAAAGCATAAAAGCTTCTTGTAAACATCTTTTTTATATGTAATCAGAGGATTAACAGAAAGAGTTTTTTTTATTGTCTTTTAATTTACAGTAGTATCTATTATATTATATACTTTTTTTTTTTTTAAGCTGGCTTGACCAAGTTTATTAATAAAATTTTACTATATAGATATATTGATAAAAAAAAAACAATATAAGTTAGTAAATCAATGATAAGTTAAGAAACTATCTCATAATTGAGTCATCTTCAGACAAAGATTTAATAAAAGAACTATTAAAGTGATAAAAATTTTTAAGGGGGTTAATATATATATCAAATCTGATTTGTCTATATTAATCCAATTGAGAGTATATGTTCATATTCTAATCTTCTTTAAAAATTAATTACTGTTAGAAGAAATAATTAGAAATAATAGCTATATAAAAGTCAATAAGAGAGAGGGTTTTATTTATATCTTGAAAGAACTTGATGAAAAAAAAAAAATAGTAGTTTATTATAGAGTCGATACTTGAGACTATACTATTACTATTACTTCAATACCATTAATTGAATACTCTTTAAGGACTTCATCAATCAAAAGTGTATTGTTTGTTTTTCTGTTGCTTTCAGTACTTCCATGTTATAGTTCTTATGTCTTTCAGTTTTGATTTTATGTCTTACCATACCCTACTTATATTGAGTCTTCTTTTGCAAACAACTCTTTCTGCTGATCCTTTGACCACACACAAAAAAGACATTCGCAAGAAGTTTTTATATTTCTCGGCT
>CAJVPT010003643.1:0-14832 GCA_910592055.1 Acaulospora colombiana
AATAAAGTCTTTATACTTTTATTAAAACAACTTGAAACTTATCATTACTTATTTTTACTACCTTTTCTTACTCATTTATAAACTTTTTTGAATAAAAATTTGAGCTTCTAGTGACTTGAAAAGGCTTAAGTATATATTTTCTCTACTAAAGATAAAAAGATTTTAGAAGTAAAAGAACTGACATGTGGAATATCACCTTATAGAGCTGGAAATAACAAGAAATAAAAATTTTATTGATATGAAAAGGCTTATTATCCACCTTATCACATACTATCTTTTATTCTCTTAAATGTTTACTATTTTTTATGGTTTTCTTGAGAGATTTTGTCTACCTTAGTTTGATCCTGAATTTCTGATACCAAAATGTCACCTAGCATTTGATTGATTAACACAAAATATGTTAGTAGCTGAATATAAACAAGCTTCTACTAATTACCTCATATGTTTGATAATATCATTGGAAATTAAAAGAGTTGATTGGTGCTTCATATTCACTTCACTTCTTCAATTGAATTAATCTACAGATCAAGTTCCATAAGGCTAATAAGATATTGCAACAAGTCCTCAAGTAGTGAAAAAGCTACTATTTGTTCAAACTGAGATTTTTTTCTCCTATCATTTTGATCAGGAAAAGTTCAAGACCAAAGTCTTCTTTTTATCCTGGTTAGGTAATAAAACTGAACAGTTTCTAGTTTATGCTAAGCTTCAACTCTTTGATTACAGTTGAGAATACATTTCTTCAAAAGTTGTTGAAGAATATCACAATTAATGAGGATCCCTATCATTTTCAAGATCATCCTAATATTATAAGGCAAAAGAATTATTGAGAAATCTAGCCTTTTGGATAATAGAAGATATATACTAGTAAAATTTTCTTAACTAGATATAGCTACTAGAAGATATCATATTGAAACAATATGACTTAGTTTCTACTAGGTTATATAAGAACCAGAAGTCTATTATAAGTTACCACTCTACTGCAGGTGGATTAAAAATAACTGCTCAAAAAAGATTGAAACCAAGTGTATTCTAGAAATAAAGACTTTCACTAGATAATAAGTCTCTTCAAATAGTGTATAAGAAGAAAATTAAGATCAAAAATGAATAAGTTCCTTAGACAGTCAGGAAAAGAAATGATATTTCAATTAGGCATTTATTATTAAAAGAGGTCTTAGAAAGCAGGTCTTTAAAGGAAGCTGAAAATCATCTTTTCAATTTTTACCTTTTTATTTTCATATTGTCTATTTAGATATTTTTAGATATCCTTCTTTCCTTTTTTTCAGCCTATTCTTTTGTAGTTTTCTGCATTCCAGTAGCTTGGTTAGATATATGGTAGTAACAACCTGCTAACAATAATGCAGTGGACTAGAAAAGTTTTTATCCAAAAACACTGTGAAGTGAAATATTGTTTTCAAGGTTGAACTTAGAGGCTTTTATACTTACAATAAGTTAGTTAGATTAAAATAATAGTTTAGTTATAGTATATATTATACTGCTTGAATAAAAATATACTTGTATTTTCAATTGATTATAAACTAATAATCTAGCTTAACTATGGGTATTTAAAAAAATTATATTTTTAAATAATATTAATAAATATTAAAATTTTTTTTTAAACAAGTTCAGCCTCCAGTTAGTCTTTTATTAACTTTTACTTTGATATTACATATGTACTATCTATTTCAAAGCTAGTTTAAATTCAAACTATATTAGCATATATATCGAAATAACCAGAAAAGATACTTTCTGGTTCAGATTGCCAAAAGACCTCAGTGGCTTATTGTCCTCCTTATAGAAAACTAACTTGCTTAGGCTAAGTTAGTAATATTTTTCTCTTGTTTATATTTGAAAAGGAATTTGAAAGTTTTTAGTTTCTTTCAGTTCAAGTGAACTATATTTGTTAATTTCTTTACATAGGCTTTTGGGATTCTATAACTATTTGTCTTTTATTCTCTTTTATGTTTTTATAATGCATTGGAAGGTTTCCTACTCACTTACTGCTTTATATCTTCTTTTTCAAATGATTCTTGCAAGATTATAAATTTTTCGATATACCTTAAAAGAGTCAGCTTGACTTTTTTCCTAAAAATTCTGGCCCAGTTATAGACTAGTTTCGAGATATCACTGGAAATTAGGTTTCTAGCTAGCAATCTTGTCCAGACATTGATTTCTCTTTGTTTAGTTTTTTTGGTTTAATCTTGAACCCAGAACTTGCTTTATTCTTCTTTGCTTTCGAGGTAGGTTATTATTATCTCTAGTGCACCTATACTGAAGTCAAGATTGTTTCCTTAACATATATATAAATAAGCTTAGTCTTCTTTTGCCACATTACATTTAATGCATCTGTTGGACCTGTAGAAGTTTTTTCTTTGATTGTGAAGTTTGATTATAGTTGATAGCTCTTGTATTCAGGATTTCAGTTTGAAAGTTCTTATTTGGTGCTTCTTCATATTTGTTGACCTGGCTATTATTTTTCTTAGCCTCAGAAAGTCGACTATTGCTTCCCAGTCTACTTTATTATTATATTTATAGAGGTCTTGGTTTCTTTTCAGGTTGCATCAATCAAGAACCTGCTCATTTCTATAGTGATTGTATACTGATATTCTACTACTGCAATTGATCAATCTGCTATTACAATTGAGCTTCAATATATTTTCATTCAGCAGAATTATATTCAGCCTAGTAGTCTACTATTTGAGCCTTGCTTTTCTGATCTTGTTATTTACTTTAATATGAGTCATGTTCTATTCCTTTGAATCTTCTCAACTTGGATCTTTAAATTTTTTATGCTAATTAAGTCTTTTGTATATATGGCTAACTTGCTATATTACTTTTATTTTTTGTAGCTTTCAATGCTGTGGCTATTATCTGGCTATCTATATTTAGTAACACTTCTATTTCTGTAAGAAGAGAGATTAGTACTAGTGTGATTACATTTAGCTCTGCTTTATTAGATATTACTTTCTAAAGAATTTTACAGAATATAAATTCGATCTTTTTTTCCATTACAAGATTTTTAATTTAGAAGATAGTTGTGAGAAAATTTCTATAACAGCTTACATCAGTCATAACTTTTTGCTATTCTTTCATGCACTGCTGTAGCTGGTTGATCTTCTTCTATATTGTTTTATTCTTGATCAACTTTTACACTTCTTTGCATTAGTGTTTTCTGGGATATAAATATTTTCTAGTTCCTATGTGGTATGTTCCTTGTATTGATTCAGCCCAACTTTGATACTTTTAGGTAATGACAGTAGCTTGGTCTCTTTACCTGTACTCCTATTCATTGTAAGTTGTTGGTTGCTATCTGGGACTATGATCACATTTTCGCTTGGAATCTCTATAATACAAGAATTCTTTTTTAGGTTCTTATTAATAACACATACTATATATGGCTTCATATAGGAGTCATATGGTTCATAAATATAGTGTCTGGTCATAATGTTGTTCATACTTTTCTTCTTTAGCTTCCTAATTAGTAACTCCTGTTCAGTTTTGTCTCCTTTCACCACTATCCATACATGTTTATTAGATTTTAAAAATCTACTACTCATTCTCTTGGCTCAAATCATATTGTGAAATGGTTTAGTTCCTAGATAAATTTTAATTAATCTTGTCGAATAGTCTGAATTAATTATTTTTATAGTAATCTTATTAATAATCTCTTCGTAAAAGTGTGTTTGTCTACCCTATGCTCTTCATTGATTAGTGTGACAAGCTTGGATTCAACTTATTGTCTTAACTTTGTTGTAATTGACAAACTGTTCCACCTATCTAAGATTCTTGATCTGAGACTGTTCCTGTATCTATTGAATCATTTTGATCCCATGAGATTTTCAATTGATATGAGTTCATCATTCACTACATTGTTTGCTTGTTTTCTGTTTATAAGTGAGAAGTCTTGCTTCTGTATATCTCTTAACATATTCTATAAGAAGTTTGATTCAGTTGGATAAACTTTTAAACACTTTTTCAAAATGCTTATCTCTAAGCAAGCCATTCACTAAGATTTGTTATTTTATCTCTACATAGTCTTCCAGTATAACTGATTGCTAGATGTAGGTTCTCAACTAACATCAAGTATTTTTGAAGCATATACAGTAACTATGGAGTTGAATATGTTATATCCCAAGTTACTATAAAAACTATGTTTGGAGTTGAGGTAGCAAAACCAGTTTTGTGCTTGATTACTTTTCTCAGTTTTCTGTCTATGAAATTTACTTTGACCTCTATTATCTATAGGTTCTGAACCAGACATTTTACCTTGGATAGGATCACATAAATGATAAGGTACTATACTTATTTGTTTAAAACTTTCTTGCATAAAAAATAGCTCATAAGATTTGATAATATCTAGTAAATAAGATTTGTTTAATATCTCTTTTTTCTATTATTGTCAAACCATGCTCCCAGATATCATACTGCATTAATGACAGCTTTGATAATGGTTTGGTCCAAAAAGATATTTCAGTTTCCCTTTTGTTGTTAATTATGACTAGTTCCAATTTGCTTGAATTCATTTTTACTTGAGTGAAATTATAAAATAAGTTAGCAGTGTGATGATGGTTTCCAGCTGTATCCAGTTTTTAGTGATCCATGCTGTGTCATTTATATATGCTATAACTAATATGTTTGTACTACTTTGAGATGTTCTGAGTCATGTTGTGTTATATGTTTTTACCATACTTTTGTATCCATGTAATTCATTGATCCTGTGGATAAGTGAATTATAATAAATGTATCAGAGAAGTAGAAATATTGTGTCTTTTTGGTCTATCCCATTTCTGATCTCATATAACTTGATAACTTCTACCCTAGTTATTAGAGTATTTTTCCTGTCTTTAAATTCTTGTATGATAATGTTGATAAGCTTTCTAGAAAGTTTGACCCTTTTTATGGCCTTTGCTAAAATTCCTAGATCTAAGTATTATATGCTTTACTTATGTCCTGGAAAAGTATTCATAGCTCCTTTCTATTTTTCTTCATGTTTTCAATGATAGTATTGAATTTGAATATGGTTTCAGTTGTGCTAGTTCTTAGTAGTACAATCCAGTTCTGTTCAGACAGTATTTTGTACCTGATAAGTATACTAGATAGCTTAGTTATAATTCCTTTAATGAAGATTTTCTTTATTGATTCTAATAGTATAATTGATTTGACATTTGTAAGATTATTGTTCCAGTTATATGTCTTTGGAATCAAATATATTGTTCCTTTCTTCCACTCACATGGAATTCCTCTTTCTATAGAATTGTGTTGAAGATATTCTTTACTCTCTCGATTGTCTTGAGATCTAGATGGTACAGTGGTATATATAGAATCTATAATGGTCCAGAGGCTGGTGTTCTATTTACTTTAGCTATAATGTCTTTTATTTTTTATACAGAAAAGTCAGTGGTTATTTCTTTGTACTATTTTGTATCAACATATTGCTTGGATTTATATTCATTCTGCCATTTCTTTGAGTCTCACATAAATTGAATTTATTAGTCTATTTCTCAAAATAGTTATAAACCCAGGATTTAATTTTCTCCTTATCCAGAATTAAGTCTGGTTTATCATTGTCTATTATCAGTTTGTCTAGCTTGCTTTTCCATTTTTTTCTCTCTAGAAAGTTGTCTATTATTCTTTTCTTATCTGTCATGAATCAGTTGAGATGATTGTTGATAACTTCTTTAATCTTTTTATTGTTTTTTTTACAGAAAAGTCTGTGTAATATATTTTTGCTGTGCTTTATCTCTTTTATTACCCTGACTTTGGTGACCATGAAATCCTTTGGGGTTTCTTGCTCTTCTGGAAGTTTGATGCCATTGTTCCTTGCCAGGCCTTAAATCTTGGCCCTAGTTTTATTACTGACTCTGTTACCAATTACTTTTGTCACAATTTCTTGAATTGGGTAAGCCTGACTGTTATAGTTATTAATAGTTCATTATACTTCTCTTGTTTGTTTCATGTCTTAATCTGAGGTTTCCTGAACTTTTGAATATATAAGCTGATTTCTTTGAGGATTGTTTCTCTTAAACTACATTATAGCTATTGATACTTGTGGCAAGAACAACTGGCTCTTTTCAATTTTTCATCATTTCTTCAATGTGTCACATCCATTTTTCTCAACACACTGGTTCTGTGTTAGGCTAGTTAAATCTTATATTAGATGTTTTCTGAATGTTTCTCTTCTTTTTTAACAAGGAAAAGAAAGGTATGTCTTGACAAAAACAATTCTATGGACATTTTATATATCTATTTATTTTTTTTATGATTTCTACTAAGGTAAGCTTCAAATGTCTATTCTGGGTTATCCATATTTGATCAATCCTGCTTGCAGTCTCTGCCTAAACTTCCCAGGTATACTTCCTTTTCTATGGTATTGTGGGCTATCCTGGTGAGTCCGTCGCTAATCCATAGCACCTCTATAACCCAGACTTCTCAAGAATACTCACAAATGACACAAAGAAGAGAACACCTCCTATAAAGAATACTTAGAGAAGGCAGAGACATGGTGATTGACTTGGCCGAAGTTAAGTGTCTCTTTATTGCATTCAGATTCTTTGGTATATCACTAACTCTTATCTCTATTCTCAATGAGGGCTGTTTTTCCTAACACATTCAGCTTTGCCTTTTCAACATACATTGGTAAGCTATTTATACTTTTTTATCTAACAATGGCTATCTACTTTACAATCGGCTATACTAACCCTAAGCTTTGTTAAACTTTCTATACTTTTCAATTAGACACAGTTCTCTTATCAGTACGTGAGCCTTATCTATAGTTTCTTACCTTGCGACACTCAATCATTCATGCCAGACTTTCAGGTTTTTGGATTATAGACTGTTACGCATAAATCGCGTCACTCACGTGACCCATAACAATGGATTCGCTATGCAGAAAATATTAACTAAGATGTGATTTTTTATATTATTGATCAAGATGCTATTTAAAAACATCTTGTTCTCAAAACAATGATATTTGTTGGAAAATCTGTTCATGCAAGGCATGACTATATTATTCAGGTTCCCTGCTACTATAGTTTTTCAGTTTAACTTGTGGTTTAAACTAATCTACCTTGTTATCTTCTTTTTGAAATTTATTTTGTCTATATATTTTGTCAGTGAATATATGTTATGATTCTTGAATATTTTTTATGTGAAAAGATCAGATCAAGCATAATAGCTCTTCTATCAATCATTTTTTCTTCACAATTCTTCTTTCGAATTCATGTTTTAGGATTACCTCCACTCAGTGCAATGTCTTTGGCTCATGTTGATCCAGTGGTACTCATATTCTTTAATATACAAATGTTTTGTTAAGTGATCATTTATATTCATTTTTGTGCTAATTACAATGTTTCAGTTTTTTAACAGCCATAAATTAGTTCAGCTTATTTTGTTTGATTTTTTGTTGTCTTCTCATATTGGTGATTACGATTAATACTATAAATTCTGTTTCTATATAATCCATTAATTCTTTGTAGATTTGTCTTTTTTTTTCATTTCTGCTTTGAAGTGTTTTCTTGTTTTTTGATATGTCACTCATTAAACTTAATATTGATATTTATATTGATTATCCTCTAGTGCTCTGATGACCTTGAGTACTCTTTGCATATTGGCCTGTATGTTGTCTATTGTTTTATTGATTTGTTATTATCTTTCTCTAATATCTACTGTTTTTGTTCTTGATTTGAAGTTTCTGGACCTCTTGTATACTTATCAATAGTTCATCTTTCTCCTTGCTATTTTTAGAGTATTACCTATCTCTTCATAGTATTTTTAATTGTATTTTTCTAAATTTATAATCCTTTTGTCAAAGTCTGCTATCATTCTTTTCAAGTTTCAACCTCTTTTTGAATAGTTATGAGCAACTCAGTAATTTTTAGATATTATGAGATTGTTATATATAATTTTGTTATTGCCCCTGAGATGCCATATCTTGCCTGCTACCATTGATCTATACAGCTGCTGCATAAGATGCTAATTTGATACTTCTCTATTTGCTTGATAGGATATCAGCTCTAAAGCTGCTTATTTTGATCAGCTAGAATTTGCTATAGATTTGTCCATACCTTTTGATCTATGTATAATTGAAATCTCTTTATTGTTTTCTTTATTTCTTAATATGTCATCCCTTTATAAAATGCATTGTCACATTACAAATGGAACAAAGCAGGGTGTTAATAAAAGTTAGAGATATATCAGTCTCTCCAAGTATATAGGTTTGATCTTTAGCTATGAGTAGATCCTCTCTTGTCTCAAAGCTAACTACTGCAAATTTCTTGGATTTGTATCTTATTGAGCATGTTTGAGGTATATAACATGTTTATGCTTTTATTTCACTAAGGATATATTTTAGATTCCATGCTGTTGTACCAGAGATAAGTTAACTAGCTTTGCTGCAATGCTATACCTCTCTCTTATCTGGTCAACAAATCCATTTGTGTCATTAATTCTAACTGCATTATCCTTAATGAGGATGTTGCATTGTTTATAAGTTCCTCTTTAATCACCCCTCTTTAAAGGTGACTATAGTATACTGCCATAGATTTTGTGTCTTCATACTGATTTCTGATATATTATCATATCTGACAAAATATTGCCTGACCTTGATAAGTTTTGTATTCAAGGTATGTCTCAAACTATTATAAATTTGCCTTTTTTAACTAGTTGTCTATTGAATTGCATGTGTATAAGCTTATTGTTATCTAAATTAGATAACTTCATTCTCATTGCATTATCTGCCACTTGTTAATCACCAAAAACTGTAATGATTCAGGTCCCTCCTTACCGTATTTACTGCAAATTCTAATGAGCCTTGAAAAAGAGTTAAAAGCCTTGGCGATGTAAAGAATTTTCATATTGTTGTTCAAGCTGAGGGTGATGTTGGCATAGATACCAACTTTGAAATGTTCTCTTTCATGACTAGTCTCCGTATTGATTGGTGTTCTTGGTTTTGACTTGATGCTAAAGTATACAGTATTGCTTTTTTGATCTACTATTAACTAGAGTTCTTCTTCCATTTCTCTAACAACTGTCTCAAATTGTTGTTCTACCTCTCAGGCTCATGAGGAAGTACTTGTTACCTCTCATAGATTTATCTTGCCTGCACTTTTCTCTTTTGAAAGTGTGCTATTGTCAAAAGGTTTCTTGCTTCGTTTTCAGCTTCTTTCATCTATTCACTTCATGTTTGGACTTCTTTGGATAGTTCAATTTCTATGTCCATACTGGCTCATAAGTATTGACTTTCATACTGTTATAGTTAAGTTCTGCTATCAACAGGGTTGGATTTTTTGTCTGTGTACTAATGGGCTTCTTGGTGTATGGTTGATTGCCAAGGAAGCTATTTCTTTTCCTCTTCTTTTTACCCATTGGTTTCTTTCTATCCTTTATTGTTCAAGTTGTGAAAATTTGAGGTTTCTAGTATTGAAACCCATTTACCTATTTTTGAGGTTGCTGCATTTCAAATAATTGGAAAAGAGTTTTTTTTATTAGTTTATATTAAATATTTATTATTAGTATTAATTTGTATAATAATTAATATTAAATAATTAATTTTTATAATATTGTATCATATTTATTAATAAATATATTTGTCTTATTTTATTTTATTCTATTTTCTTTAAAAAATATTCAATGGATCACTTTATTGCTCATTTAAAAAAAATATATTAATTAACAAAGTTATTTTTTAATTAAAATAATACTTTATAGTCAATAAACTCTTTTTACTGATCCTTTGTTCACACATAAAAAAGACATTCACAAGAGAGGTTTTATTCTTTCTTGCTAATAAGGTCTTAATACTCTCCTTAAATCAATCTGAAGTTAATATTTAAAAACCATCTTACTTCTCTTTCTATCTTGTTTACATTTTATTTCACATAAAACTCAGTCTCTTGTGATTGAAAAGATTGAACAACTATCTTTTGTACTAATGACAAAAATGTTATGAAATAAATAAGAACTGATATATAATTATCTTTTTTTTTTTAACCCGCAGTCAGGTCAGCATGTGTGTCTTTATTGTATATATGCTAGGTATTTATAAATTATTGTGACTTTCACATACTGACTCACTTGTCGTCGAAAAACTATTTCTCTAAATGCAACCTAGGGAATGATATTTCGCTCCTTTACTAATTTGGATAAATCCTCTAATTAATAAAATCATTGCCTACAGGTCATCACTGTAGATTGATGTATAGTTATCTCACACTATAGAAAAACATTATATAGTTATATATAGATGCAAAAGACTTACTCTCACCTCTTGCTACTTTGAGTTTGGCTATAAGAGTACTTGTTTCAAGATTTTTCTGAAGAATTTTTTCTATTTCAGTTTGACCCTAAATTTTGAATAGTACAAAGTTTCTCAAATATAATTGGATATAATCAAACACATTAGAAAAAAAAAATAAAAAGCTCATATTGGTTATCTTATATGTTCGAATATATTTCCTTAGATTCATAAGAACCTAAGGTTTACTATAAACTCATATATCTATAATAGAGTGGATAAGAAACACTATTAACTCCTATATCATTAATGAAATAAAAGAAAATAAACATACTCCTCTTCTCACTTGCCTAGATAAATACAGTAAATAAAGATAAGACTTAAGAAAATATCGAATGAGGATAATGCCTTAAAAGTGTTATGCCTATCTCTTATCAGCAAACTATTGAGAAATTAAGAAGATCTCAGGATTACTTATACCTAATTATCAACACCAACTTGTAGTTACTGGATTAAAGATATCTAAAGAATATACCAAAACTATAAATAATAGCTTGATCTCTAAAGGTAGTAATACTCTGAAAAAAACAGTATGATATTTATCAAGTCTGCCAGGTCACACATTAAAAGTATTAAGATTCTCCTTTCTAGAATAGTATTATTACAATAGTAAAAAAGAACAAACTAGTAATAATGAATCTCAGACTTTATCTCTTTTTTACCTTCCTTATGTTCTAGAGCCTTTATGAAACTCTTAACATGTCATTACTTAGAAAAATATTCATAAAAAATTCTATACTATATAAGGTATGGAATAAATGAGACTGAAATTGATAAACAACAGTCAAACATAATCAAACTATTTTCCTCAATTCTTTGATATCTTTTTGTAATGCAAAATCTTTACTCTTATTTAAGCTTATAAAGTCTTGCTCTCTTATTTATAAGAATAATTAGTCTAAGGAGTTTGTTAAGGTATCAAACATAACTTTATTAAATGGGCTTAAATTTTGACAAACTACCTAAAAAGTAGTACACAACTAGGAGCATAATCTTTTTTTTTAATTTTACATATTAAAATTTATTTCAGCATTAATGAAGCTATACACTAATTCTCTGATCTTTTAAAAAGTGATCTAACTACAAGGTAAAGAATCTTTAAAGGAGATTTTTTATTTTTTTTACTTATAGTTTTTGAGTTAGCTCAATTCCTGTTACTTTTATAAGTTTCAATAAAGTATGGCAAAGCTAGTATATAAAAAAAAAAATTAAAATAATACTATTTATTAAATTTACAAACAAAATTAATTAATAGTTTTTATTATTCTTATTATCTATATATTAATATAATTTTAAATAACCAGTATATATAAGGTATTACTAATAAAAAAAAATAATTAAAAAAACTCTTTCACCTAATTCTTTTTTTTTTAAAAAAATTTTTTTTATAGTAATTTTCTTGGAAAAAGGAAACCAGTCTAAATACACAAGAAAGAAATTCAAAACTTTAGACCAAGTTGTTAAACACTCACAACATACTTAACTACATATATTAAACTATCCGGAAATATCAAGAATAGAGGTATATGTTGTTTTACTAACTTTTTACTTCTTTTTCTTAAATTTTTTATGAGAAAAAAAGAAAATTTGAAAACTGATTAATAGTTAGAAAAAGGAAGCCAATATCAACTTCATATAACTTATAGCCAGGCCAGTGCAGATTAATACCTTTCTTGACACTATAAGGAACCTAAGAAGCAACTAAATCCACTCGATAAATCAAGATGCTCCAGTCACATCAAGACTCAGAAGGATATCAAAGCCCTTAAAAACAAAACAGTCTAAATGTATATACACATTAAAACAACATACCTATTCCAAATCTTGTTATTTGAACACAAACACATAAAAGTAAGACAAAAAAAAAATAAGCAAGTACATGTACACTTTGTTGTCTAAACAAGTTGATCAAGTTTCCATACAAATATAGCAACAACATTCAAATTTGAATAGGAATATCAATATAAATAAATAAACAATTAAAACAACATAATAAGATTTTCTATATTTCTAAACAGATATTTATAAACAACAAACACACAAAAAAGTTAATCTGCAGTCTAAATATAGAATACTAATAAATATAAACAAGAAAAACATGTAAAATATTTAGACAGCTATCACGTGACAAAATAAAATACATATTCAACACTCACAATATCGATACTATAGATATAGATAAAGCTAAAGGAATTCTACAAATAATACAAAATAGAGAAGACAAGATGTTAGATATTTTAATTAATATAGTCAAATAACATGATAAGAAAGATGAAATGTGGACAATACAATAGCTACTCCAACAAAAAGTAGAAACAAGCATTAACTACAGACATACACCTTTACTGAAAACATTCACAGTTATAGATAGTATAATCACCAGAATATTAGAAGTAGATAGAGCAACCTTTTATAAAAAATACATCCTAATACTTATTACATACCCTTGGCAACAAGGTAATGGAAATGAAGAAGATCTACAACAATAGTTTCTAGAAGACAAATATTTAAATATTGTTAAAGAAAATAGTAACAAGGAAAAATAAAATATTTGTCAGCCCATGGAGATTATCATAAACTTAGAAAATAAATAAACATTAAAAACTGAGACAACAATCTATATAAATAAGGAGAAAGACCTAATAATAGAAGAAATTTAAAAAAAAGTATAGGGTCCAAACATTGCAGAACTCAATACCTACTTTACCAGAAATTATCAAGAAGTGACAACATATAATTCCTGTTATATAACTAAAAAAGGAACTTATAAAATTGGTACCATGATAGCTAATGTCATAGGAGATACTAAAGAAGAAACACTCGTATATATAAGTGATCTACTAAAACTATCAGCAGAACAAAGAAACATATATATATAGAATTTCTGAATAGTAATGAATAATTGATCTTCTATATTAATAAAGAAGAAGATTTTCTAAAATGCATAGAAGAAATAAACTGTAAGGAAGAAAGTTTCACCATCCAACAACTGAACTCTAATGGAAAATAAAAGGATATATGACTTAAAAAACCAATTAAACAAAATGATAGAAAGAAATTCTTCAAAAAGCTGACACCAGAAGAAAGTGAAGAGATCTTTTATATCAGTTTGATAAACATAGATCAAAAAATGACCCAATTTCAACTAAAAGAGTATCTTAAGATATATAGTGAAATCAAAAAATTAAATATATATAGTTATCAAAAAGGCAAGATTAGAATAAGAGCATGCATAAAAAAACACAAACATATTAATACCAACTTGGAAAATATTTGAATGACCCCAATAGAAATAAAAATAGTGCGAATAATTTTCACCAAAGCAGAGTTATCAGATAGAGATATTACAGATATCATAATTCAACAAAATACTTATTCTGTAAACAAAATATACTCAAGCTTGATAGCTAGAGTAGTAGAAGGAACAAAAGCCAAAGCCTATTATGCACCAAGAGATTCTCGTACTTTGCAAAAATGCAACTTTATAGTAATATGTTTTGAAAGCAAAGAAGACTTAAATAAAGCATGAAATGACATGTTTTTCTACAAGTATTATAACTATCATGGAATGTAAAACATATTAAAGATCACACAACCTCCTTAAGAGATTCATACATGGAAGAATGAAACAGACCAATTAATAAAATATCAAAAGCAACCCAGAAAAGAATTATAGAAATTGACAATGATTCAGATTCTGATCTGAAGTTTATTAGCCTAAGAGAATCTACAAACAAAGAAAATAAAAGAATAAGAAATATAAGAATACAAACTTTTAAAATATTTGTTCCAAGATATCTAGCTATTGGAAGCAATAGAACACTGTTAAACTTAAATTTTCAAAAGAAGAAACAATAGAATAGATATAAAATGAATTCCAATGGCAATATTAGTAGTGAATATGATAGTGTACAGCAAGAATTATTGCAATTGATTCTAGATAATCTAGAAAGACTCAATAATAGAATTTATAAACCAGAAACAGAAAACTATCCATCCATTAGGATAAGAGGAGAAAGGAAAACAAACTGCTCCTGAAAGGTGACTAGTTGAAACAACCTATGCAAAAGGCAGTGGGTTCTCCTGTCCTTTCCATAACATAACTTAAAAAGAGTACCAGATGATAAGAATAGAGGTAACAAGGATACAACAACAACAACAAAAAGAGTTAGATATATTTATAGAAAAACAAAAAACAATATTCCAAAAAAAAAGAAAAAATAAAATAGAAACAAAGATGTATAACACAAATAGTACAGATACAATAGAAAGTAGAGTAATTTGAATAGGCTCACATAATATAAGAGACATAATAGACACAACAAAACAACAAAGCCTATTAGAAGAAATAAAAGAACAAAAAATAGATATAGTAGGATTAAGTGAATCAAAACTTATTTCCACAATAGCAAATGGGTCTTCAAGAATCAATTCCTTTATAAACACTATTTCAACATAAATAAGGAGACCCCATATAAAGCCGAAGTCAGTTTGCTAATAAGAAAAGATCTAGAAAAGTAAAAAGTGAAATTTCTGATTTCCAT
>CAJVPT010003644.1:0-14832 GCA_910592055.1 Acaulospora colombiana
AGTTTCTCACACCGTAATTGGACAGATAGAGCTCATATCAGTAAAAGAAGTAAACAAGCTCCCATTGGTCACCTCACGTATTTGAATGCATTTTCTCAGTACTCATAAGAACCTGGGGTCCACTATAAGTTGCATGCCAGTCGCACGGGTAGATACAGGACATGAAAACCATGACGTCATTGGCTATATGGAAAGAACAAGACTAAATTAGACTACCTTAGATAGAAAACAACCTGGCCCCTCATTCCTTCTCCAGTGAACACAACCATCACACTCAGGACTAGTATCTTTTTGAAGGTTTTGATACTCCCATCCGCTCATTGGAACCACTTACAACAATCAGCTAAACAACATTACGTCCCTCTGAACAAAATTTGACTTGAATACGACCCTTTTTTCTTTTTAAAAATTTTTGATTAAGCACTAGTGGAGTTAAGACTCCACATAGGCAGTCCTCAACATCGGTGGTGCTGGGTACCCCAGGTGAATCCTTGGCATATTAGCCCCTTCTTTTTGGGGTAGCAATAAGTCACTTGGTGGGCTGGCCAATAGTCACGCTCTAGGGAGTGTCAAGGTGTAGAATAGAAAATTGACACAGTATGTATTTACATACTTCTTGTCTTTTTATGGTTTGTTTTTGTAAGTAGATACCTATACTAGATAGTCATGTAACTATCTTATTCTGATTGGGAGAGAAGTAAATAAGTAGCTCTTTGTACTATTTATTGATCTGTAAATCCTTAGACAGTATGGGTAGTTATTCATCCCAGTTGTCCCTAGGTCTTTTGCTTATTAAAATAAATCTTGCTCACCTTGATACAAGAATAAGCTAGTGTTTAAAAAAAAAAAAAAAAAAAAATTTTTGATAAGGATTTATGCTATTTAAAATTTAGGATTAAATTAAGATAGATAAAATTCTTTAGAAAACTATGAAAGTAGAAGTTTTAAAAGAACTAAAACAGATTAATAAAAAAAAAATAAGTCTTTTTAATATAGAAAACTTCTATAAATTTCTTAAAGATTGAAAAAACTTTCAAGTATTTTATAGTCAGTTTTTTTTTTTTTTTAACTTTTTTATTATTGATATTAAAGATGTTATTTGATTTTTTTGAATTACTAAAAGTTAAGTTTTTAAGTAAAAAAGTTTAGAAATAATAAAGAAGGATAGAAATGATTTTTGAAATCAAATTTCAATTTGTTTTAATAAAGATATTAAGATTTTATTAGTAAAGAAATAATTTTATATATAGTTAAAGAATTAGTAAAAAAAAAATTTTTTTTGAAATAAAAGCTCAGTCATATTTATTTAACTTTGATAAAGTAATATACAAATTAATGTAGAGATTACAAAGGTTATTACATGAAGCCATATATAATTTACATTAATAAACTCCCTAAAACTCAATCTTTAATAGATTTATCAAATAGCTTGTTGCTCAGAGATATCTAGTTGGATTAAATTTCTATTACTATCACTATTTAAAAAAAATTAGATGTCTTTTATTTGAATCTTCAATCTTTCTAGATTCCTTCCAACTAACATGTTATAGTAGATTTGCTAATTCCTTGAAAGAAGAAGTACATATTTCTTATGATTCTGATGATCATGGCTTGTCATCAATACTGAGTGTATTCAGAAAAAAAGTGTGGGTTCAGTAATATTTTTTATTATTCAAGAGTAAAAAAATCATTTGGATTAAAATAAAAAAACCCTAGAGTGATTTTGGAATGGAAAAATGATTATGCCTTTTGTGAGTAAAATGAGTTACTAAAGTTTTATTTCAATAGGAGAGGTACATATTCCATAGTTACTGTATGATACTTTCAGAGAGTAATAAGAGAGAGGAGATCACAATCTATATAATGTTTATCCATTTGTATATTTAACATATAATTTAAGGTTCTTATAGAGTTAGGAAATATATTCATATTATATATTATGTATATTCATATTTATATTTCTATTAACTATAGAACAATTAATTCCAATTTTTAGTCAATCAATCTATTTAAAATCTGATATAATAAAAAATTTAGGGTCAAGCTAGAATAGACAAAATTTCTTGAAAAAACTAAAAAAAACTATTACATACTAAAAGAAAAACTGTTTCTACCTATGGTAGTGATATCAGTTTTCCAGATTGACATAGAGTTATTGGTTTATACTTCTTCTCAGAATTTGGGATTTCCATAGGAAAGAGAAGGAGAGTATTTTTTTATTTGGTTTCTTTTTTCTAGAAAAACTTTTTTGTTATTAATTTTTTAAGTAGAGGGTTTTTAAAGAAAAATAATAAACAAGAAGAATAGAATATGACTGCTACTAAATGAAGCAAATGTTTTTAAAAAAAGTTTTAAAGTTTTATTACTCTCAAAATATAAAGTTTTGAAGGAATGTTTCATTGAAAGTGATAATCAGAAATCTACAGAAAAAGTTTTTTTTTTTAAAACTATAACTAAATTAAATATAAACTTTTTATTAAGGATTAATTTAATTTTGATAAAATAGGATTTATTAATTGATATTAATCATATTATACAAATTATTATTATTTTTTTTTTTTGAAACTGTAACTAGTATTAGATGCGTATGCATTTTATTAAGCATGAACTTAACATTTTGAATAATGAAATTCTTTAGAGCAAAACATCAATTATCTTATACAAACTATATATTTCTATATACATACAGATTAATGATAACCTATCACAGTTTTCTCTAGGTGGACTTACTACCACTTTGTGAGTGGGACAGACTAGCTAAGAGCCGGATGGTCAAATACACAGTCATGGATGGTGAAGCAGGCTAATCTAGCAGTGAGCTTTATAAGTTTTTTATGTTATATTCACTAGACTAGACTGTATAGTATGTATCTGACAAGATTTGATTTTACCCTTCAATATTTTCAGAGATATTATTTGCTCAGGCCTCAGAAGGAGACACTTTGCCTTCTTTGTTACTACCTGTAACATCGGATCAGTCCTGTTTGACTGATTTTCATTTAAGCAAAGCATCCTATTGGGATATCCTGAACTAGAAAGGTGAATGAATTGAGGTATAGGCCATGGGTCTTTTTTTACTAGAAACCTTGGATCTAATAAGATATGATCAACCTGTACTGATCTTTTGAAGGGGATAAGCTGATCACGGTTTTGAGTAAAGTTTGGGAGATGTTTGAAACAAAAGGAAGTCCTATTATTGTTTCTCTTGAGTTGGGTAATGGTGATATTATCAAGTATCCAATTTTCATGAGTTAAATCCACTAATTTGATCAGAGAAAAGGCTTAATATACTATGGGGTTGATGAAATAGTTTGATAGAGGAAGAAGTGATAGGTCTAGGAAGAAAACCTTGAAAAAGGGGAAAGCTATCTATTGGCAGGAAGAATATAAATTGAGGGATGAGAGTGAATAGGGAAAAAAGAAGAGGTGGGGAAGTTTAAGGAGTTGGAAAAAACTAAGAAAAATAAGGATATTATTGTCTATGATAACTCAGGCATATATAAAGCCTTGCTTCAGAAGTGTCTCCTTCCCTAAGGACATTTTCCTTTATCTCAGACATTTGCCATGTACAGAGTACAGGTCCACTTGTGCTTCTCTAGACGTAATACCTTTCATATATCAACAAGTTAGATAACAGAGTCTCGTGTGGTATTAGCACATCTCAGACATTGTCTGCTGCATGGTTATTATTTGTGCGCATAGAGTAAAGAAGAGGAAAGGAAAAAAGAAAGTCTTTTAAAAAGAAAATTTTCATGAAGTAGGAGGAAGTGGGAAAGAGTTTTTTTTTTTTTACTTTATCTTATACAAATTATATATATTTATATATATATAAATTTATAATAACTTATTATTATTTTATCCTAGCAAATCTACTATTATTTCTTAAGTGAATATACTTAGTTAGAAACTAAATAGTTAATATATAGTTATACTAACAAGTTCTAATTAGTTAGTATTAAATTTATAAATTTTTATTATTTCATTAAGCTAATTTGATTATGTGTATATTTGATAGAATATAGTATATTCTTTAATATTTTTAAATATTATTTATTTAGATTTTGAAAGAGATTATGTTACTTTTTTTGTTATTATTTATAATATTGAATCAATTCTTTATTATTAAATTGAAATATTCTAAATTAAAAAAGTAAAAGTTCTTGAAAATTATTAAGAAAGAAAATATATTATTGAAATATTTATAGTAAATTAAATTAAAAATCTTTTTTTATGCAATTCTTTTAATAATATATAGTAATTATAGATATTAATTCTAATTAATAAAAAGGTAAAAATTATGTCTTTATATAACTTAACCTAATTTATATATCAAATTTAATAATTGAATATAACTCTTATAGAATAATCAATAAACTTAATCAGAAAATAATTTCTCAAGTGATATTGAATTATAGATTTTGTGATTATAACTTAAGAGCACTATCACTATACTATTGATCTATAGATTGATGAAAAAAATTTTTTTTAATTATAATAAAATTATTATATATAATAAGATTAATAATTATGTACTATATATATAATCTTGATTACTTATATTAGTTTATACTAATTTATTGATATACAGTTGCTTCCAAAAGTTTGAGTCTATTTACTATGTTTTTATTATAAATTTTAACTTTGACAATTTTTAAATCATTAATTATACAGTCAAAAATTATAAAATTATATATATTATATCTTAATACTTATTCTATTTCATATATTTTTTTAAAAAAATTTTTTATTAATATATTTTAAAGTTTTACTATCATTAAATATCTTTATTTTTTTATTAATTATCATATGATTTACTATAATAGCCAATCAAAATTCTCCAAAAATAAAAATTTGATAAAGAAAAAAAATTTTAACAATAATAAAATTTTAAAAATTATATATAAAAATTTTTTAAAAAAAAATATAATAAATAATATTAGTATTAAGTTATAATATATATAAATTTTATAATTTTTGGTTGTATAATTAAGAATTTAAAAATTGTTAAAGTTGAAATTTATAATAAAAACATAGTAAGTGGACTCAAATTTTTGAAAGCAACTGTAACTTTCTATATCTTAAAAACAAAATTTTTTTATTAAAAAGTAAAATTGAAAATTGTTAATATTAAAAATTTTTTTTTATATAAGTTAAAATATAATATACTGATTGTTTTTTATTAACCTACAATTATGTCAAAATGACTTGTCTTTATTAAGATACTTGAAAAAATATCAAAATAATCCATAGATCTTTTCATATAATGACTAACTTGTCTTTATACATTATTAGTTGAAAAACTATACTACTTAAAAAATATAATAT
This sequence comes from Acaulospora colombiana, assembly GCA_910592055.1. Classification (NCBI taxonomy): domain Eukaryota; kingdom Fungi; phylum Glomeromycota; class Glomeromycetes; order Diversisporales; family Acaulosporaceae; genus Acaulospora; species Acaulospora colombiana. Next base: position 5,326 of record CAJVPT010003644.1, read on the forward strand.
ATTGATAAGAATTATATTTATTATAAAAACTTAATATATAGTATCATTTGATTTTTTTTTTTTTTTTTTGTATACCCATAGCCAGGCTAGATTGTTAGTTTATTAATCAAATGAAGACAAAAGTATATTTTTATTCAAGCAGCATAATACATATTACAGCTAAACTATTATTCTAATCTAACTAATTTGTCGTAAGCATAAAAGCCTTTAAGTTCGGCCTTGGGGACAATATTTCGCTCCGCAGTATCTTTGGGTAAAGACTCTCCTAGTCCACTGCATCATTGCCAACAGGTTGTCACTACCATATATCTGGTCAAGCCCTATAGTTTTTATTTGAGTTATTCAGTGGATCAGAATCAGTCATATGTGCCTGTACAGACAAAGAAAGAGATAATGTGTCTACTGTGTACATTCTCAAATAAGCATTATATACATCAACTATCATAATAAACTATCATATATATGGTTAACTATATTGATCATACTATATATGTATAAGTACTACTTTACTAGAAAACTGCACGATTCTGTCTTAATTATTCTCTATACATTTTTATTATATATTAGAGTAGGTAGATTATCAGGCTGTCGAATACAGTATCCTGGACCCGGTATTTTGGTTCTTTGGAATGATCATGAATTTCTTTTCCCACCAAGGTCTCCCAATAGTTAAGTCAGTGAGCGGCATAAAGACCAATGCTTGATTATTAGTAGCATTCTACCAGTTTAGGGATCTACTCTTGTATTTTTGTTACTTTTTTATTTCATGTAATTAGATGACATCAGGATAATCTTAGCCAATTTTGGATATCACAGTTGATCACAATCCTTATATAAACTGTACTACTTATTAACAGGTATTTTTTCCCCATAGTATCTTATAACAAGTAGATATATTCGGAAACATCTGTTAGATACGGTTAGGCCAACAGATGCAGATTTTATCAACTTCAGACATTGCCACCTGGAGGATTTGAATCTGTATCTTATGATCAGACCTACGGAGTGCTAATCACTACATTATTGACCCATAGGTCTAGCATCATTTGATCTTTTTATTTATTTTTTTTTATAAAAGTTATATAAATTTATTATGTATTTTTTTTTTCTAAAGTTTATATTTGATAAAATAATTTTTATTTATTTATTTTTCTTTTTATAACATAGTAACAAGAAAAACATCATATACTTTTGAACTTATAATCCCTCAAAAATATTAGTTATATAAACTGTCTCATAAATAATAAATGTTTTTATTGATTAGTATAAACCCTAGGTTTATAAATTGTCTGTAATCTCTTTTTATATTAAAAAATAAAAATAAAAAAATACTATAAAAACTTATTTAAATTAATGTTATACATACACAATGATGATTATCAAAATTTTTTAGCCGGTGAATCAAATTTTTATCCGGTGAACCGAAAAGAAAAATGCCAAAGAGCAAAAAAAAAGAAATTTCAAGGAACGTACCGGTCACTCCTGCATTGGACGATGATCCCCCAGATTTTTTACCCGAGGTCTCTTTCTCGAAAATAACTAACGACGACGCTGCCTATAAATCGTAAGGAAGTTGCATAAGTTGTCGGAGAAAAAAAAAAAAAAAAGGTTGATCAGATCTATTCTATGTAAATTTCTTTGCTCTAACAGCTGGGTGTGTTTATATCCTGCCTATTTTGATTCATCGAAATCTGTTCAAGAAGGGAGAAGAGTTAGAGCAGATGCTGCTGTATCAAATCCTTTAGCAAAAGACATCGCCGAATCTGTAAAGGTTTTGGGAATATCATGTGTCTTTGAGGTAAATTTTGTTATGCTTGTTTAATTTTCCCGATTAAAAGCGTTAATTGTTTTGTTTTTCATAGCCACATAAGACCCATCCTACCGATTGGAAAAATCCCGGAAGGGTGCGTGTAAAATTATTCACTGAACTCAAAAAGCCCTTGAAGGGTGATGTCACTACACGTAAGCTTAATTTATTTTAGCGCATTTTATTTACTCAATTAAAATCATTCAAAAATTTTTTATATTCTTAGGAAAAGAACTAATTAGACGAGTGGCAGAATTGTTACCGGAAATTCAAAAAAGAAACCCTCAGCAATTTCCACCGCCTCATTCTCCTGCCGCATCAGGTGGAATTTTGAAGGATACAAAAAATTCTGATGCGGGAACCGCCACCAGCTCATCTCAGACGTCTCCGGCAAGTGGAGAAACGCCTACTGGTGGCTCAGGATCTTCGACCTCCACAAAGAAGAACAAAAAAAAAGGTCGAAAATAATATAACATGTCGGGAATCTTAGACCCGATCACCAATTCAGAATTTTTCATGGATGTGTAGATAATAATAGCCGCAGAGCGCAATGGTAATTGGTTTCACTTTATTCATTACTTAATTTAATGCTTGATCTAAAAAGTAATATTTTTAATAATAATAATACATAGAAAAAAAAATGTATTAAAGATATGTCGCACTTACCACCGTTAAAAAATTAGAGATTTATAGTCTAATTAGATATTCTGAAATTTGTTTATCATAAATGTGGAGTATCGTACAGTCTATCTCCTGCATCACCTAAAAAGTTATTTAGAAAAACCAAGATTTAACTAATGCTTCCTGTTTCGGATGCGAAACGCTCAATATTCGGAGAAAGTAATCACCTAATCCTGGAACTATGTATCTTTATAACAAAAAGGAAACATTAGATGAGCACGCGATCATGCAAGGTCTTCAAGTATACATGTGTACAATAATCTTCCTTTACCCATGTTCGTCTAAAACTTCGTCTACTGCACCGACAAAAACTTCAACGTCGGAATGATTTTTCGTTATGTTTTCAATACCCTGGAAATTGTATTTAACAACATATTATGTATAATATCATTTAGCATCCTCCCAAATATAATAATAATGGGTTACTTGTTTCGAAGCGCACACGGTGATAAACTTGATTTTGGACTTGATGCCCCAATCTTTGAGAATGCTGATTGCAGCTAGGGCTGTCCCCCCAGTGGCGATCATGGGCTCCAAAACTATAACCTGGTCAACATTGGGTTCCGAAGGCAATTTGTTATAGTATTCTACGGGTTGAAGCGAGACCTAACAAAAAATCGAGTCGAAATTGCCGAGGACGTATAATTGTGACATGATGAATTTAGAAAAATCATGTTACCTTCTCCCTGAAAATTCCGAGGTGTAAAACTCTTGCAGTTGGAATCATCTCTTGGAGGCCTATTTTGATTCACTCCATCATAATCGAATTTAACGTGAACTACAGATAATGAATGTACTACTAACCTTCCGCAAAACTTAGTCCCGATCTCAATACGATCACGAGTCCTATCTTTGTGGCCAATTCAACTCCTGTATACGCCCCCAAAGGACTTTCAAGCTAAAAGTTGTATCCATTAATGATATGTTATTTGAGAACGCTAGTAATTCAGAAAAAGAGGCCTACGGTGCTTGTTTCTTTTACGGGCAAGTCAGCTGTCGCCTCGTAACCGAGAAGTTGTCCAATTTCATTCAAGAGTTCCCGAACTTGTTTCGGTTTTGTATCTTTATTGCGAAGAAGAGATAATTTATGAGCAACGAGGGGGTGTTTAGAAACTTTGACGTTGGACATTGCGAAGAAAATTTTAACTTGTAACTATCGACAACTTTATCAGAACCTTTTATTCCGAGTCACTCACTGACCATCAGTCACGCGGTTTGCTTGATCATTTTAACGTTAAGACGAAAATTTGCACAAAAGAACCAAATAACAAATTCTTTTTGTTATTGTTATTCGATCATGCAAGAATAAGCAGGCTACATGTTAACCAAAAGATTAAGAACTAATTGTACCAACATACATACTTTACGAGCTATTTTAATTAATGTTATATCTTTATTTACAACTTGCATTAATTATTAAACTTAGAATGCTATAATCAAAAAAAAAAAAAAAAAAAAGGAAATCCTGTTGTCTTTTTATTACCCAAAATTGATTAAAATAGAATCGAGTCCGGTCACCGTGTTATAAGTAATAAAACTCAAACGAGTCACATGATTTTAGAAATAATTGAGAGGTCGAAAAATGAGAAATCAGGAATCCGGTGCAAACCTGATGGTTCTATAAATTTGCATGAATGAATATTTTATCCGCGACAACACGGAGCTTGTCAAATTTCTCATTTGCATCCTACTACTATCGAAAGTTAGTATAAAATTGTTTATGGACTAAATATTTAAATATTCATCAGGACTGCCTCGTCTTGACTCAATGGACCCACAGATTGTCTTTGCTGGTGTTGGTACTCCGCGTTCGAAATAATTCGAGCATTGACAGGGGCTGTGTAAGCTTGTCCACTTGACGAAGGTTTTGAACTGCTCCCGGCTTGAACATTTTTCAGCTGCTCCTGCATTAACAAATTATTCTTTTTAAAGTTCAACCGTTCGGTGTACAACAATTGACGTTGTTTCTCCAGTTCTTTCCTCTCGTTTTCGAGTGCAACCTCCAACTCCTCAAATTGCTGCAGCTTGAGTTCAAGCTTTTTCAACTGATTCTCAATAACCGCATTCACGAGTCGTTGAATCTCTCGCTCTTCATAATCTGCGAGAACCTTGGCCTTTGCTGCCGCAGAGCCCATCGCCGTAGCGCCAGCTCTTTCTAATAACGACTTAGATCGAATAGTCGCTTCGGGCGTCGAAGATGATTCTGGTAATTCCTGTTTCGACTCGGTTGTAGATTCGACATCCATCTCATCCTCGTGCTTCACCTCGGCCATTGGGGTGCTCACAGTTGTCTCGGCATTTTCATCAGAACCTATTCCATTCGCATCCTTAATCTCTTTGCTAGCAGTCTTTTTAGATTCCTCCAGTTTCTTCAGCGCAGATTTTGCGGCAGCAGCGGCAACTCCAGGATTAACGACCGACGCCAGGAATGCAACAACCGACATCACAGGATTATCCGCTTGACTAAATGGTATCCGATGGTATTGAAGTGGACCCAAATCGGACATTTTGGTGCCAATAAGTGGATCCTCAATCGGAAATTCTAAGAATTTCAAAATGCATTGCTCTCGGGTACGCGTTCCAACATGATCCGAAATCTTACCCCAATCATCCTCGTAAAGCTCGATGGCCTCAAGAAGCAATAAATCCTCTTGCTCCGTCCATTCCTCGTCTTGAGCATGCTTTAACGGTGTGTCATCCATCTTCAAGAAATCTCCGCTGTACATTGTTGTGGGATAACGCCCTTCCAAATAGCAGTTTGAACACAATTCAAAATTTGGAGTTTTCAGGCTATGGTAACGAACCCGAGTGCAATCAACCCCACATGTGTAGCAGTGATATTGTTTTTGTTCGGTCGAACCAGAATCTGCAACGACGCTCCCATTTTCGTCTTGCGAGCCAGGTGTGCCGGCAGACTGATAGATGCTTTGACGGATGCCCGCCAGTTTATCAGGTTTCGAGCTCGTTGCGATACCTAGAGGGTCGGTAGAAACTCCTACATTTGTAACAGCGTTGTTTGGATTGGATAAGGTTATCGAAGGTCCATTCGGCTGAAAAGGTTGAAGCCCTCGCGGTGTATCGGCCATAACACGAAAATGTCCAGTAAACGGTGGTCCAACCAATGAAGGACGAGTTTCGGGGTCAATCTTTAAGGAAAAATTGGTAAAATCAATGATGATTTTCTTTTTTTACATTTTTTTTTTTTTTAAAAAAAAAAAACAACAAAACAAAAAAATTATTTTGAACGTGCATGGATCTCAAATTACTTGGTAATTTATCAAGCCCCATTGTTCCAAGAAAGCGTGTAAACGAATTATCGCGCACACGTCACCCGCCAGATTTCTGCGACAGGCCGTGACGGTCAAGTATTCTCCGGGATTAAGACGATACGTATTTATCATGAAATCTCGATATTCCTTGTAAATGGTTGGGTTCTTTGATTTATTTTTATTGTTGAAGAATTCCGGGAGAGATTTTTGCTCAATCACGTGAATCTTCGCAATGTCAAACCAGGCGGCATAAGAAGGAATGATAATTTCCTGCGTCTGTTGCGACAAGTACTTTCGAGCATCTTCTTCGAGACGTTTCTTTTCCTCCTCGTCGTTGGTCGTAAGCATTTCCTGTTGACTAGTGGATTCCGGAAGAGGTTCGTTGGCGCCATCCTCGAGATTCCTGGTTTCATCGGAAGTCACCATGTGCACATCGTCTTCGGCCTTTTTACGCGTGGTGTCCGCGTGATTTGTGGATGAAACGCGTTCGCCGGTCACTTTGTTTTGTTCTTGTTCAGTTGCGTCGAGATCCATGTCTAAAGAATAATTGTCGAACGAATTTACCAGGTTTTTTCGTGACTCGAAGACAAATAGTCAAAACGGTCTTACTGTTGTTATCGGCAGGTATCCGAATTTCCTTCATGTCCGACGTCATGGAATCCACATCCGCGTTGTCTTCTATTGCTACAGAATCTTCTTCGAGAGCAGGATTTACATCAGAATCCTCTTCTTCATTGAGAATAATCTCGGGTGGAATTAATTGAGAGATATTTGCAATTTCACCACCGGCCACTGGGTCTAACTCGTTTTTCTTTGTGCGAGTTACTCCTGCATGTAACGACTCTTGCTCTATGTCTACAATGCTCAAGTTCGGATGCACCGGTTTGGAGTCAACGTCTGGTGACTTCAATCTCGGACGTTTGGAAACTACGTTAAGGCGTGTATCAACATCCATATTTGTAATCGACTCCAATGCATCCGAACTTCGTTTGTTGCGCAAAGCTTCAGGCCCCGAAATCCCTGATTGATCCTCCGTAGACAACCTCCTGTTATCCGTATTGTCAATGATTTCATAGTCCTCTTCGTTCATCCACTCGTTAAACTTGGCACTATCCTTAAGCCATCGATCAGTGACATTCCAGGGACCGATGTGGTTAGGAATTGGCTCGGGTTCAGCATGTTCTGCATCAATCACCCAAACATCGTACGAATCTGGATAATACCACCAATGCAAAAAAACTTTTCCGTCCTTCTTTTCCAACGTTCTATACCATTCTTCGTCAGTGTCATCTGCCTCACTTGTTATATTTATAATGTGTGTTGCTTTTGAAGCATCCTGAGTCACTTGTCCTGATGGAATTGTAATCTTTAATATTCACCTCAATCGGTTAAAGAAATTTATCATTTGAAAAGTTCAAAATTACCTCCCAAACCATTGACCAGAGAAGCCAAATGCTGTCGGCGTGCTATGTCATCGGATCTTCCTCCACCCCTAATGATCACCACGTGCTTCTTAATTAGCCCCTTCGTCTCCAACGCATTTCTGATTTGTGTTATCAGTTCGATAAAGTCCTTTCGACTCATGTTCTCCCAATCCCACCGCCTCCACTTTCTTGAACCTCTAAAATTGTAAGCAGCACGAAGAATGTGATAAAGGGTTGAACCGACTCCGGGCGCTGGGTCGAGCTTGAAAAGTTTCGCGGGGATCTTTGGTGGAGGGAAATCGTTTCGATTTGCAAAGCGTCCCAACATTTCCTCCTGAAACCTCTGAAGGTGACCAAGGAATAATGCAAGCTCTTTTGAGGTCACATTCGACATTTCTGCGTATCGTTGAAACACTTCACGACTTAGTTTCTCACGGATCGGTTCTAATCTAGAAGCTATTTCGGGTTGTTCATAATACTGTATGTCGATGATTAGTCTTCGGGGCTTTTTCTGGGTCATTTTTTTTTAACGTCTCGGGCTCCGTGGGATACAGATCGAAAATATGAAATGCAATAATATTCAACTACAAGAATTTCTATTTTATTTCATAATTCACTTTTCCTTTGGCGATACGTAATACAACACCCGCGAGCTCATGTGACAAAGAGAAGGATTTATCACATGACTTTGCTTGATTGGCAGATCATACACAATGTGCTACCAAAAGAAATATGAACGTGCATATTGACAGTCCCACTGATTGATTGATTGGCCGAGCATAACGAAACCAAAGTACAGTAGAATTGCAAGATCTATCTATCATATTGAGATTTATAAATGTATCGCGAAAAATACCTTTGTCGCGTGTCGCCCTCCAATTAATAAAACATAATAAACACCATAGACACGCGTGTCCGTTTTTTTAAAAATTCATCTTCGATACCATATCCTCACATTCCACGTTGGACATTGTTTCAGCTTTCTTTAATGCATCGTAAATTAGCACCGTATGTTTGTTTTTATTCGACATAACCCATACGCGCCCGTTACATCCAATTGCAATTTCGAAGTGAATTCTTTTGCCGAGCAATTCCAGTATAGGCGATTCTCGTGACATCAGTCTATGAATGTCCCAAGATTAGTTCAAGACACAGAAGAGAACTGATTATTGAAATTCGAGTCGACCGACCTTCTGCAATATCTGAGAGAGCACTTTAGTAAAAACCCATCGATTAACTTTCCATAACCTTCGCTTTTACCACGCGAATCAATACACTCGAGTTCTGGATCTATATCTCTACTTGCTAACGATACACGTGCATATACCAAATCTCCGATCTGTAACAATAATGATTTCAGAAATGACAACGAATGATTGATAGGTTGCGATCGGAAGTAAGAAATGTTCTAGGTTACATTAAGCTCTAACTTGTTCTTCCTTGTTGCGCCTGCAACCGCCAGAAAAGGTAAAATAGCTTGATGCGCGCTTCCAATATCTATCCGATAGTATTCTCCCGTTTTGCCCATGACCCTACCAACAACGTCCTCGCCTTTCACCGCAACGTACTGTGAAAAAGAAAAGAAACGTTTTGAAACATATTCTTAAGAAAGACACATATCTGTGCCCATAATGAGGGGCTTACTCTTTTCTGATCGGAGTCGACAAACCATGAGTTCTTTTTTTTCTTCAAAACACCTGCTTTTGTGCAAATTATCGAATCCTCGGCACGTGATAATCCAGGCCCAAGCCCAAGATTACTTGACCCAGTTTCTACCAACACTGGTTCCCCCGGAAGCACCACTCGAATTGGTTCTATGTTACTATCAATCTCCATCATTATGCAAAATGTGTGCACGCAAACATTTAAGGTTATATCAGCAACCGTGCAAATCGAGATCTGAAATATTTACATCCAATCATAACTCTTTTATTTATCACAGAACACATTGATCATGTGATCAGATAGGCACGAATCACAATTTCTATTTATCACAAATCGCATGGAATGCAAGTTACTAGAAATGGCAAATGGAATTTATTCCTTGTAAGTTTGGGAGAAATACTCTTGACTGTTCTTGGGATCAGGCTTGATGGTCTGTAAATAGCGTTATTGCAATGTCATTTAACATTTGACGACATAAAGAAAGCCGAGTTATTCATGGGTTACTTGATTTACCTTTTCTCCTTTCGTCCAGCCAATTGGGCAGACTTCACCATGTTCGTCGGTGAACTGGAAGGCCTCAATAAGTCGAAGAACTTCATCAACATTACGTCCCACGGGAAGATCTATGAAATAGAAGGAAAACATGCTTTTATAATGCTAA
>CAJVPT010003645.1:0-14830 GCA_910592055.1 Acaulospora colombiana
AGTGAAGATTATAAGTAGTTTTAGGGAAAACTACCTTGAGACTTGCCCAAATCTTTTTACGTCTCTGCCTTGATTTTAGTATTGTTTTGTGTGTGTGATAGAAGAACAGACTCTTCTATCTGTAGATTATGCGAACTTTTGGTCATTAGTGACAGACTCGCTGATTAGCCTGCTACACTAGTCTTTTTGAAAATTCCTGCATATTTTTGTTGAGATTGTGTAGCCTATAAAATCTTTATCAATTTTAGTTATAAGGGGATCATAAAAGATATATTAGAGAAGAGGGAATATTGTATCTTCTTGATTAATATTATCCTCAACCCCATATTTTGCTATGGATTTGTGATATATCAAAACTATATTTTGTCTTTGGTTAAGTATGTTTAAAAGGATTTTAATGATTTGTGAAGGAATTTTAATGTGTTTAAGTACTAGAATTAGCATTTCAAGGTTGATTGAATTATATGCCTTAGACATATATTGACTTAGGATCCAGGTTTGTTTTTTGTTTTTTTTTAACTAGTTCAACTGACAGGATGAATCTTTTATTAAGGAATTAGTAATACATTTTTTGAAGAATCCAGTTTTTTTATTTGTATCTTTTACATATTTAATAATATTATTTATAATGTGAATTAATTCCTGTATATTGTAGTCAGAAAGTGCTACCCAATTTAGTTCTGAGAGAATTTTGTGATCATTTATACAGTGTTCCAGTTTGTTTGTAATGATTTTTATGAAAATATTTTTTCTTGTATTCAGAAGGGCAATTAATCTTGTAATGTCTAGGTTATTTTGCCAATCTTTTGATTTTAATATTGAATAGATGGCTCCTTTACTCTATTTTTTTGAAGCATCACTTTCTCTAATAATTCTATTAAAGAGTGATTGAATTTCTTCTTTTGCCTTTGTCTCTAGTTTTTTGTAAACTATGTATGAGATTTGATTTCTCTCAGGAGTCGATTTTGTACTTCTATTTTGAATTGCTTTTTTGATTTTCTCAGTGAATATTTTGAAAAAAACTGAGTTATACTACTTGGAATTGATATTCTTTTTTGATTCATATTCCGCAGCCTAAAAATTTTTGAGATTGATTATAATTGACACTTTTCTTATCTTCTGTGATAATTTATCCAGGATGATAGTTCTTCTAGATTTTTCCATGATACTATTGATTATTACTTTTTTGTTTATTGCTAAGTATGCTTATCTGTTTGAGGTTCTTTGTTGATTGTAAGATCTTGCTTTCTGTAGTGTTGTGAGTTATGTGGATGACACAATTTATATATAATGGTTTAGAATCCAAAAATCTAAAAGTCTAGCATGAAAAATTGAGTGTTACAAGATAAGAAACTATAGATTGAGGCTCAGGTACTAATAAGAAAACTATATATATCTGACAAAGTATGGAAAGTTTAGCAAAGTTTAGTATTAACATAGACAATTAAAGTAGATAGTCCATTGTTAGTTAAAAAAGTATAAATAGCTTATCAATATATGCTAAGAAGGCAGTGTAAATGTGTTAAAAAATAGTTCTCATTGTAAATAGAGATAAGAGTTAGTAGTATACAAAAGAAACAGAATGCGAATAAAGAAATACTTACACTTGACCAAGTCAATCACTATGTCTCTGTCTTCTTTAAATGTTTTTTATAAGAGGCATTCTTTTCTTTGTATCAGTTGTGAATATTTGTGAGTCATCTGGATTACACAAGGCACTATAGATTAGTGACTGACTCATTGGGTTAGCCCATTATAGTAGGTAATTGCTTGGGCAATAACTTTGTATCCTAAAATGATTTTTTGAATATAATTTAGTCAGTGCTATAAGGAGTTATTTGATACTTTATATTTAGTTTGATAAAGTATTATTAAATGATTAAAAACTTTTTCTAAAGTTGATTTAATATTATAGAAGATGGTTTATTTGCTTTTTCAGTGATCTTTTATCTATTGTTGAAGAATTGCATCTGCATCAAAAGGTCTTTAATTGTGTTTTTCTCCCTTAATATTCTTTCTTTCCTATGATATTTCTTTTTGAAATATAAAGTTTAGCTGCTTTGAGAATGTAGCTGCATATAATGTTTTATTGTTTATTTATTGATTTTGATTTTATGCTTTGATTGTTTAAGGTCTGTCAATTTTCAAGAAGAATTTTTTCCATTGTTCATTATTTATTAGTTGCCAATTGCATATATATTTTGACTAATAATAGGAGATCTTCTTGTATGAGTTTAGTTACTATATTTCTATTTCAGAATTAATGGGTTTGTGATTATTAAAAATTTGCAGATCCAGATCTTCTCCAATGTAGGCTTTTCTACTTTACCATAATAGGAGTATATTTATTAGATTTGATTAATTTTATTACTGCTATTGTTTTGACTTCAGATGTATTCTCTTTTGCTTGGATTGTAAAGTCTATATATATTTTCTAGGCTATGGTTTATTAATGTTTCTATTTGAGGACCTGTTGGTTTGTTGAATGGGCTTTGTTTATGCTTATTGTTTTTATTCAATGCCAGGTTGGAACTCTATTTAGATCTTCTAGAGCTAGAAGATACCAATTTTTTTGAAGTGCTTCTTACGTTTATTGCTTTAATTTATTAAAAGTTTCTTGTCATTTTATGTTTTTTTTATCTGTATAAAAGTAGATATCTATGATTCTAAGCTTTTGTTTTTTGTAAAATACAATATCTGTATATATCAGTCTTCTTTTTCAGATTTGTATTTGTAAATATGATCTGCTATATCTTTTTTAATCATTAGGTTTAGACCTTGTCTAATAATTTGTTTATTATTGTGTGAGCAAATTATGTAGTAAAATGGTTATTTCTAGTATTTTGATTGTTGATGAATATCATTGGTTCAGTTATTACAATGATATTCCAGTCCTTTGCTATGCACTGGTCTTTTTTTTTGTATTTGTTTATTAGACCTTAAATATTGACAGTTGTAGTTTACTATATCAGATATTAAATGTTTTTCTTAATATATGTGATTGTGTTTTTGTTGTTGAAGTTATCTTTCAGTATATGATTATTAAATAGAAGGTAGAGTTTGATGAGTTTTGTTTTTGTATATTCTTGGATGTTTTCTTAGATTATATATTGCCATAGTTATATACTATATTTTTCAGTATAGATGGTTCTAATATATCATTCATTGATTATTTGTAAGAGGGAAAGGTTATACTAAAGATTAGTTCTGACATTGCATTAAATGCCTTTTATATGTTTTAATCCATCCTACTTATGAATTCATGAATCTATGTTGTTGAGCTTGAATATTGGAATACTCTTTTGCACTTAATTGAGAAGCATATATCCCATTTTGATTTGATAAATCTTCTTCTTTATTCTCTGTTTTCATGATATCTGGAAAGTTATCTTCTAGGATTTCTAAGTTATATACTCTTATCCATATCTTTGATATTTTTTTTATCTCTTTAATCTTATTTTTGATTTCTCTAAGAATAGCTATAATGTTAGCTAGAATTGGATTATTCTTTTAAATCTTATTTGATTAGCATTAATCAAATTTGACAACTGTTGTATAGGATCTAGGCTTAATTGGATGGTATTGTGGGGTTTTAATTTGATTTTTAATTGGAGTGATACATACAGGTCTAAACTTATTATATAGTTTTTTAAACTTGTTCACTTGTTCTTTATTGTATTTCTTCTATTGTGTTCTTCTTTCTTTAATTGGATAGCCATTGAGTAAATACTTTGGACTGTCACAAATTGTATACAGTTTAACTTTGATAGGTTGCCAGGTACAATTTAAGTTTTCCAATTGAAATTCTTGTAAAGTGGCTATTTTTAAGTCTTTCTGATTACTAAAACTAATAATTACAAATCTCTTTCTTTGATATAATATTTTTCTTGATATATAATAGGTCTTGGTCTTGGTTTGTTCATATATTCTTATTAGATTAAAGATAATAGTATTAGGTTGAATATTGGCAAGTTTTGATATGGTTTGTCCATATACTTTTATTTTAACTATATCTTATTGTACATTAAAAACTCTTACTAAGTCAGTTTTAAGTAGCACATTTCATTTATTGATTAGAACATATTTGTTCTCTTTTTTTGTGTATATGATCATTGCTATCTATAAATTTGTTATGTTGACATAGTGATATTGCTAATTGCTTCATATTTAGTGAAGAATCATTGCACTTCTATGAGTTTGATGTCCAGGTGTATATCCCACACTCTAATACTATTTTTCTGTTTTAGGATTGGATTTGTGTATTCTATAAAAGCTATATATTTGTTATCTGTATTGGGTAATAGATTGTTACAAATCTTGATTGCTTCTTGTTTATTGCTTAAAATAGTGATAATATGTTCTGTTTCTTTTTTCTTTTCATTTCGAATTGTTATAAGTCCTTTCAGCAAATTCAAAGTCTTGATAAGAAAGGTTCTTTTTTGAGCTGTGGTTTTACTTGGTAAGTCTATGGCAAGAATACTAATCTTAGCTTTTTTTCTGCTATAGTAGATGATTTTATCAAAGAGGAAGAGAGGTCTTGGTTTGATGATTCAGATATTATCTTTTGTCTATTCTTGGCACTGACACTTGGTTAACTTGTGATTAATGCTTGTTAGTCTTGTTCTACTGTATTTTTATCTCCATATCTAGGTTATCTATGCATGCCTTTTTTCATGTTTCTCTGGTTATTTATGAAAAAATCTTTTCTTGTATTTTCATATTTGGTGTTATTGTGATACTATCAAACTGATTTACTATTGGATTTTTAATAGCCATGATGTTCTCTTTGACTTTTTCACTCCAGTTGATACTCTGGTTGATTTTAAAGAAGGGTTTGAATATTGTAGCCTATATTGCTAAGTCTTAAGGTATATATTGATTGTTAAAATCTTCAAACTGGGTTTTTTTTTTACTGTTCTCTTTGGCTTTTCCTTTATTTATAGTGTTTTTCTTTACTACTTACATTGTTATTTTTTTGTATAACTTATTTATATTATCTCTTATAAGGATATTCTCATTGTAATTAGGACTCTACTAGACCATTTTGTTATAAAGTTTCCTTTGAGATGACATCTCTTCATTCACCTTTTTTTTTCTTTTAAAAATTATCACAAAAATTTTTTTTTTGAAAAAATAGATTTGCAGGAAAGAGTTTTTGAAAACTATGATTTTATATACTAAATACTTTAAAAACTTATTATTATATATATATATTAATAATTAAAAGAGAAACTGATTAATAAGTAAAGTATCTTGTTATTATAAAACTTAATTAAGATATTTGACACACAATGAAATATGAATTAAATAGAGGTACATAATAATACTATAATAAAACTAATCAATCTTTCTTTAAATATTACAACCTTTGATCCCAAATATATATACAATATAAATAGACAAAAACAAAAATATATTATTTTTTTTTTTTTTAAATGCTGGCTCGGCCTTTTTTTATTTGTATATTTGCAGTGATATTACATAGAGAAGCTACCCTAGAATATACTACCTGTTTTCTACCAAACAAAACTTAATAAAGATTTCCCTTTCCCAGGGTACTCATCTTGTGGCTTGTTGCCACCCCTAATATGGGGGCTAATCTGTCAAGGCTGGGCTAGTGCTAAAATAAATTTTAAAAATAACAGAGTTGTCTATAATGTTCATGTGCCATTGATTCATGAAATCATTAACCAGGTTTGTGTATTATTTTTTTATGAATCTTTCTCTTTGAGTAAAGGTTAGGTCTTCTTTTCTGGTTTCGTATTTTACTTGTTTCTCTTTTTTTCTTGTAATGCCCATAGTGGCTTTCTATCTCTGAAATTCTTCACATCTCTCTGTCCAGATTTTGTATAGAAAATTTGTTATACTAGAGCATATTTTTTCTAAGCAAGTTTTTCTATCCAGTTGATTTGAAATAACATTTTGGATGTTGTAGACGAGTTTTTTGAAGAAGGCTTCTCTAATGCTTACTATTTAATATTCTTTGTATTTTAAATTTGTTTTACTTGTAAATATGCTTTCAAACTTCCTTCCCTTTTCTTGTGTTGTGTAACTTTAGATACAAGTGGTTATAGTATTGATTAGGAAGTTTTCTGTAGTAGATCTGAGTTGGTTGCAGATAAAAGGGTGTGTACTGAATTCTGGTTCATTGCATCTTAGACATTTGTTGTTCTTGAAAATAGATAGGATTCTAGCATGAAGTTTGCTTTTAATTGGCAGTTCATTGTTTCAGATGCTGAGGCAAAATTTTCTAAGCTTTTGGTCTTCCCAATCAGTATAGTGGTCGTTTATTTTAGTTGATTGTAATAGTATAGTGTTTGCCAATGTATTTCCTTTGCTATTCTTTCACTATAGTTGCATCATGTTCGGTTAAAGAGTCTCCATTTTGCCAAATGGATTGTCTGAGTGAGCTTTTTTGTAATTAGTTTTATGGGAATTTCTGTGGAGACATTGTTCCATTGTGCTGTTATCTCTTGGGAACTATGTTGTGATCTCAATACCTCAATTACTTTCTCATCAGGTTTCATTCCTTTTCATCTGTCAATCTGTGCCAAACAGTCTACTTGTTCATTTTGTTCAATTCTTGAGTGGCCTTTTATCTTGTGTAAGGATAGTTTTATCTGGTTTTGTTTACACAAACCCACTATTTGGAGAAGAGGTTTGAATTTTTCTATGTTTTGATGATATTTTTCTAGCTTTTCTTTTTGAGTCTTGAGGATACCGTTAATTGCTGCTTGGCTGTCAGTGTATAGGGATACTTAGAAGTGTTCAGGTAGAACACTTAATGCCATGAGTATTACTGCAATTTCTGCCCTGGTGGATAATAGGTGTGTCGTTATTTGTCCTTGAAAAGTGTGTTTCTCTTGGTCTGGAGTAATAATAACCCAGCCCAGTTCCATGTAATATTTTTCATCGAAATTGTTCATTGAACCATCTGTATAGATTTCAAAAATGGCGTAGTTTCTTAGTTTTCCTCTGGTTGATGATAATGATGCCAGGCTTTCAGTATAACCTTTGAGCAATTTTGATAAATATTTGAGGTATAGTTGTGTACTATTTGATGGTTGAATTTCAATAGTTGCTTCTTGTTGAGCTGTTGGAGCTTGTGTATGTTCTGAAAGTGTAATAGCGAGGGAATTGTGGAACGCTCTGTTTCTCCAGATTGTTTCTTTTTCTATATGACTGCGTTGCCTTGTTAAGGACTTGCTTTAGTGAATGGGTATTGTGATGGATTGTTGTTTAGTAGCTGTAAAGCTGCATTTACTGGTTTGATTTTCTGTGTTATTTATTGTGCATCCCTCGCAAGCCTCTAGTGGTGAGCTTTCTGGATTCTGCATATATTGTCAGTATTTGATAGTGTTTTTATCTATTTTCTGTTGTCTTTTTTCAATAGTTGGGTTGCCTTCTTTTATCGTGAATATCCAATGAGGTCTGGAGGGGGAGAGGTCAGTGGAGGGTATGCCTTGTGTGAAGATATTTTTGGTTGTATCAGTATTTGCTTGGTTTTTGATTTCCAATATTGTTTTAATTTTGTTCTGTATAGTAGTGAATCACCTCGGAGTTGGGCCTGAGACTGATTTTTTAGTGATTCAAATGATTTGACACCATTCCAGTACTTTAGATTTGTCTGCATTTAGGAGTTGTCCTATAAATAGAAGGTTATGCTTTTTTAGATTTTTTTAATATTCAGCAAAGAAAGCTTTGCTCATTATATCTTCTATTGGAGTATCTATTTCTTTTATAAGGATCAGGCTATTGTTTCTTGAAGTAAGTGTACTGTAAAACCATGTCTTCTTAAGAGCCAAATAATATCATGTGTAAGGTTGTTGCCTAATTTCTTTAGAGGGCTCTCTATCTTGTTTAGGATGGGTTGGGTTGACAAAATTCGTTTTGCAATGTCTGTAGTCTTATTCTTGCTATCTTTCCTGCTCTATTGGCTCTATTAACTCTGTTAATCCAGTTTGTGGTATCGAGCAGCAGTTATCTTTCCCATAGGTATATTATATTGTACTCGTATTTGTTGTAGAGGATATTGTTAGGAGTTGTCTTGGCTAGGCCTAGTTTATGTTTAAAGGTTAATATAATGTAACAAAAATATATTATATTTTAAATAAATATAATACAAGTATAAATGCTTTATTATAATAGAATATAGTAATTAAAATGATCTAAAAAAGATTATATTATAGAACTTTCTATTAAAAAAATTAAAATAGAATAAAAACCAATTAATATAAAAACTCTATACAATATATAATAGTATAACACATTTGATTATTCAATACCTAATCAAAAAAGAAAGTTGAATTGTTATAATATAAAATAAGCAAACAAGTTTGACATGTTCTATAACAAATTTAACTAGTTTATACTTAAATAATAAAATAGAAAATATTAATTAATTATTAATAAAGAATTAAATCAGAATTGTATATAGAAATAGTCAAATTATCAAAAAAAAACAAAACAAAATAATTGAACAACTATTCCAGTCTATCTTAATACAAGTTTTTAACTTCCTTAATAAAATACCAAAAAATTTTAAACATTAAGGAAGAAATAACAGATTTAGAAAAATAAATCATTAATCTTAAAATCTATAATAAATACTATACTAGATAATAAAGAAAAATATTATATTCCATAATATAATAAAAGACAATTCAATAACCAAAGAGATCTAATAGTGGTCAAAATATTCATATTCAATAACAATATATTTAATTTTCTATACAAAAATTAAATCAAAATATGGATCATATATATAATATAATTATTAACTCCTTCCCTAATAATATACAAACTCCTTAAAATTAATAATAATAGAGAATAATCTTAATAATAAAAAATATCACATCAAACAATCCCTAAAAACACCTTTATTACAAATCCAACTAATATAATATTATATCAAATAGAAACTTTATCAATTTAATAATAATTTTAAATAATGAAAACATATTTATAATTGTATATCAAATAAAATTAAAATAAAAGAATAAACATATTTACAAATTTATATGAAAAATTGCTACATTTAATATACAAAAGTTAATAGAGATATATAAGTACAAATCATGATTCAATTTTACAACAAAGCATAATATAATATTATAATTACTATAGATATCAATGTCATACAATATTAATCAAAACAAGTTTTCTTCTTTTCCGTTTCCCTGAGGTGCAGCAAACTCAGGTTTTAATAAAAAAAAGAGAAAACAATATGGAGAGGACCAGGAGATCACAATACGCAAATAGCAGGCCAAATTACAACATAGACAAAATATCCAAGGGTAAGGCCACCCCTATCATAAGAAACAAAGAACAAATATCTGAAAAGAAACAAACAGTTATAGCCCAAAAAGAAAAAACCTTCCAAATACAACAACCTCTCTCCGAAACTACCTCTACCACCAAACCAAGCCAAACCATCGGCAGCAAGATAACCATAGATATCAATGGAAGCAACAACAGTAATACCAGCTCATGGAGTGAGCAAGTCGAATGTGAACAACACCAAGTAACCACAACTCCAGAACACATATCTGTTAAAGAGAAATTATGACAGCAATACTCAGCAAGAGTGGACAACTCTAACATTAACATGGATATCAATGAAGATTCATCAGAATCCAAAGAAGACTGGCAGATAGCTGGCAACAGTAGACAGAAGAAGGAAAAGGAACCATTGCAAACCATCAGCTCAAGACCATAACCAAGGTCACCCTTTGACTCTAGAATCTGATACGGAAGCAAGAGGGTTAAGCTCAGAATCAAAGCATCTCTCATCCCTGGAACAACAACCCATAAGAAAATTTCTTATCTCACAAAAGCACTCAATTCCCCTGAAGGTCTCCTCCTTATTTAAAATGAACACTGTGACAACGAAAATTACATCATCACAATTTTCAAAGATCAACAAGCAGCAGATGATGCAAGCAACCTAATCTTATCAGATACAGATAATCTCAGACTATCGCACATGGAAAAAATAATACATAGGCTCAATAAGGAATGTAGTATCATTGTGTGGGACATCCTATTGAGTACAAAGTTCATTGACATAAAACAGATCTTTGCCAAATTTGGACAGATCAACAATATCAAGATAATCACAAGACAAATGTGGCAATCGGTAACAATCACCTTCACCAATAAGAAGGACAAGCGCAAACGCCTGGAAAATTGGAGTATACCAATCAAAGCAAACTCAGCAAGAATCTTTGATGCTGAATGGAATCTTGAGCAAATGAAGGATCGGGGAACAAACTCTCTCAAGCTTATAATCTGCCACCGAACACAAATGCTTTTGACCTTAAAATGATCTGCCAAAAAACTAAAGTCAAGACTTGCTACATATCACACCTCCTATTATACAAATCCCAGAAATACACAGTCCTCAGTTTCAAAAATGAGACTGACCTCTAATTAGCACTAAATAGAACATTCACACTAGGAGAAACAGTGCTAGAATGCAAACCAATCAACACTAAGCTCTGTACTATCTGTGACAGCCCATAGCACCTGGTAGTGCAATATGATATCAAAAAAAGAAGAGAACAATGGAACGAATACAATAAAGAACAGGCCAACAAATTTGAAAAACTATACCAATGTTTTAGACTAGTAAAATCAGCATCCATCAGAAGGATGGCACAACTGTTAACAAAGAAAACCACTAGCTCACCAGGATCATAAGCCTCGGCAATAAAAAACAAATCCCTACCACTAATGATCAACCCATCAACAAAACTCCATCCAGGACTTAGCAAACATGCTAACATCCATTCAACAAAACCTGCGCTCAATAAAGGAAGCAATTCAGACTCTGGACAAGAGAATTGATAACTTGGAATCATACTGCTATGACAATGCACAGGACATGAAAGAAAAAAATAACCACAAAACTGCACCAGAAACACAAGCTCAACCACATACATCCAACTTGAATGATATTCAACAACAACAACAACAACTTCACAACTCCCTCAACAACATGGACAGGACAATGAATGCACTAGTATCTACAATTGAGTACATAATTCCAGGGAACAGAACACTATTCCCAACATATCAATAAATCATAGGTAACACCACTAATACTACTTCAACAGATAATATTCCGTCAACCCAACAAACATCTGTATAAGACAACATCACCATTCACAAACAAAGAATTAGCACCATTCCAACAAACAAGACAACTCCATACAACAGTAACAATAACCAATACCCTCCACAGGACCAATACAATGACTCGTTATATATACACAATATCTTTAATATTATTAGTATACAACAAGAGTAAACAAAGAAAATAAACAATAACAATCCATACTGAATGGTGGTTACACTCAACTGTAGAGATCTCAATAATCAATTGAAGAGAGAAACTTGGTTCACAACATGGCATATCAATAAATGGGACATCATAATCACAACTAAAACCAACGAAATAGATCAAGACACAACAACATGGAAAACATCTGAATACTCTACATAATGGACAGGAAATCGATCTATTGGAGTTAGAGTCGACATTGCCATAAAAAAACCTTTATCTGACTGAATAATCAAAGTCAGAAATATCAATCCCAAGCCATTTGTATAGACCTGACACTCCCAAACAAAACTTATTGTTGGATCATAGAAATCTACCTCCTAGCTGCAACAGGAAAAACAAAGGATCAAATACAGAATCAAATCATATAATGGATCAAACAACACAACCAGGATAATTGGCACATCATAGTAGGTGGTGACTTTAACTGTTATACATCTTCTTTATTAGACAGACATAGCACCAACAAAAAAATACACAAAGATCACATAAACAACTTTTGCCAGAAACTTCAAAAATTAGATATGATCGACTCATACAAATATTACAACCCATACGGCAGAGAATATACATGGCATGCTCCTTTACAAATACACCACAAAACCTCAGCAAGTAGAATTGACATAATCTGGACCAATACCCACCCAACATGGCGTACTCTAGATGCATTTATTTCAGACAACATAGATATCGCAACAGATCACAGCATACAGATAACATGCATAGAAAGCTGGTACATCGAAGCCAAAAACAAGTGACTTCATCACCTTAACAGGAACACAAGACATCTCTGGGAACACACTACACAACAACAATGGGAAGTGTTCAGTACAGAGGTCGACTCACTAGTGGTAAAAAAAATGACATTTTAGATCGCCATCACCTCAATGTAGACCGACAATGGAACCAACTCAGACATATAATGCTCAACGCTGCTTCAAAACATATTCCCAAGTTTCAAGAGAAACAAAGGAACAGACCAAAGTCATATTCCACTACAAAACCAATTCTCTTAATGCAAATGAATCAATACTGTAAATAGATCCTTCTATACAACAGATTGCCTGATAAAACAGATATCAACAAGATAGCGAAACTACAGGCAGCCATCCAAGAAAAAGTTCTGATCCATCCATGATTCAATAACCAGATACTACAGGAGACCATCGCTGAAATCGACATATTCATTAAACTTGAAAAAGCAGCAAAGAAACGAGAAATCAGAGAGAAACATAGAAGTGATATCATTATTGCCTGCAACAGGAGAAATAAATGGCTTGATACTGACAAGAAGAGAATGATCAGATCAGTCCTGGAGAATCACAAAAGAAGTATAATCACAAACAAATTGATCAAAGAGGTTGGTACAGAACATGTATTAATCAACGATCCTGACGAAATAAAGAAACAAGTCAGACAATACTTTCAAACATGGACTCAATGCAAACATATCTTCGAACACAAAGGCACCATATATCAACAAGCATACCAACCAATCAAAGAGATAGATCCAGAATGGTACACATACACAACAATTCCAATTACCATCGAGAAAATCAAGGAAGCTATCGCCAACTCTAGTAACAAATTAGCTTCTAGTTCCCAACATACCATACACTGCATTCAAATATATCAGCATTAAAGTGATGAAGACCTTAACTAACTTGTTCAATCAAATCCTAGTGAAAGAGAAACTTCCAAATGAGTGAAAAAAAGATACAATATACCCAATTCTGAAACCTAAAGAGTGGAAACACAACATCAACATAACACGACCCATCACCCTCCTCAAATGAATTAAGAAGTTATTCACCAAAGTAATTAATAACAGACTTATCAAAGTACTCAGCTCATATCCCATTCTATCAGAAAACAACTGGGCAGTACTATCTGGAAACAGTACATGTAAACCAATCACAATTATCAATCAAGTTTTGAAAGATGCAAGAGAAAGAAACAAACTATACCATATGTTATTTCAAGACATGAGCAAAGTCTATGACTCAGTTAATATATAAAGGCTAATCTCAGCATTACAGTGAATCAAGATTCTGAACAAACTAATCAATATTATTACAGACTGCTTTAAAGACAGGTCTAATAAAGTCATCACCTTTTTCAGACTTACCGATCCATACAAAGTCGAAGAGAGCATAGATCAAGGGGACACAATATCTCCCCTCCTCTGACGTATCTATTACGATCTCCTTATCATCACAGTAAGCAAGATGAAAGGGTACCAAATAGTATGCCAAAAACCTATACTAGACAATGGTAGCCCAATCAAATTAAACATCTCTATAACAGCCTACATGGATGATACCACAATTATTACTCAAAACCATCAACAGTTAGAAAATATTACAAAAATTTGTTCCTCCTTCTATCACCTTAACGGAATTACAGTCAACCCATCCAAGTCTGAACTCATGATACTCAATGTGTCACAAGACAACCTAATTTTTCAAGGTTAAACAATTTTCCAGTCCCTAAAACACAAGCCATCAGAGTATTGGGAATATAAAATGAGTGAATGAAAGGAAAAAAGTACCAAAGAGAACTTATTAAGAAAAAAACTTGCAAGATTAGCAATATTATAGTCCAGAAGAACATTACAGATAAGATGCATGCATATATTTTGAACCATGTCCTCTTCCCATCCATCAAATATCTTCTAATGGACTTGGTACTCTCAGAATATGAGACAAATTGGATAGACAGGAAAATTCGAATGAGCTTCAGAAAGAGAGTCCAACTAGTATCTTCTATCTCAAAATCGATAATATATAGAAGTACCCAATACAACATCATGGAAATACACACGTGACAAACACAAAAACATTGTAGCAGCATACAAGAACTCTATACCAGCAACACCATAGCAGGTCAAATAGTAAGACTATGAACACAACAGCTACAATAGGTGGTATAGCAAAGCCTGGATATTTTTATACAGTGCCCAAAAGTCCATATCCCTCAAACCAACTTCATACAAGACCTCCTCAGAGAAATCCAAGCACAGAAAATTTCCATACACTGATATACAGAACAAAGTGCTCACATAGCTGAACTGATATATATCGAAAGCATTATCAATATGACAACTTATAACAAAATAAGGAAAAGCCTGAAAACACATATCCTAATCTGGGTCGAATAGATACTCAATACATATCACATCAAGGCCCTTGAGTGGTATCAAGTGAGAGCCCTGTACAACAAAACAAACAAGAGAAAAGAGCCATAATGATACCAACAGCTCAAATCAACCATTCAACTCTACATAAATAATCACGAGACATACAACACACTCAATCCCAAAGCACAAATCAAATCTATCTTACAGAAATATGAGAAAAACCCATCAGAATCAGACTTATTCTGGTACTGTATCAAATGAAGGAACAACATTACCACCTTAGGCAAATACATCAGCTCTAAAGATAACAGACTAAACTATGTCACTACAATATGACCGATGAGTCT
>CAJVPT010003646.1:0-14829 GCA_910592055.1 Acaulospora colombiana
AAAAATATATTTATTATTTTGTTTCAAAACTAATATATTTTTAGATTTTATTAATATTAAAGCTTAGCAAAATAATTTAAAGATCTCCACTTTTATTAGCATTAATACAATAGTTTGATTTTGAATAAAAAAAAAACTCTATATATATATAAATGTGCATATCTTAAATTAATAAATATATAGATATAGAAGCAATAGATAATATAGTTTATATAATTCCAAGATTTGATAAATGTAATAAATATTTATTAAATAATTATTTATTTTAATATATATATTATCACTTTAAATATTTCTAAAATTTTTTAAAATAAAAAATATTTAAAGTTTTTTATTATTAAAATTAATAAAATTATTTTTGTTTTACAAATTTTTGAAAATTTTGAAAGTTTCCAGAGATTTTTTCAAAAATTATCAGAAAATTTTTAACAGGTAAAGATCTCCAGAGTTCTTCACCAAAACATTTTTCTGATATATTAAATAACTTTGAATTGTAATAATATAAGTATAATATAATAAATAATATATAGTATAATATAGTATATAACTCTGAATTGTAATATAATATTATGAATAATGGATATTATATATAGCCCTAAATTGTATTAAAATAATAGGAATTATTATATTTAAATAACTTTTTATTAATTTAATATTTTTTTATTAATATATTTAAAATATTTGAATAAAAATAATTAATTAAATATATTTTTTACAAAAAATAGTCACATTTATCTTTGTAATCTTTATAATCTTTCCTACTATTGCAAACTTCTTTTATATCAATTGCATCAGAAGTAGTAACAGTTTATTCAGTAATACCTAATACTAAATATTCAATTTCTATTATAAAAATCAAATTATTTATAAAAGAATTGTTTATTGTATTGCCTGAAATATTGATATCTAAAATTGCACAAATATCAATACTAAAAGTTAAATTGTTATTCAATACTTGAACCAAAGAGAATATTAAAAAAAATTAGAATTAAATTATTACTGAATTATTAAAATTTATCTTTATTAATTAATTTATTTATTTAGAAGACAAAGGATTATACACACAGGTCAAAAAACTAGAAAAAAAGAATATTGAATTTGTAAAACAATTAGATCTAATAGAATATATTAATAATAAGTTTTTTCAAGAATTAAAATAAAAAAAAATTGAAGATTTATAAAAGGAAATTAATCAGCTCAAATCTGTGAAACTTAAGCTTGATCTTATAATAGTTATATAATCTAAAGTAGCTGAGATATCAGAATCTAAAAGTTTGTTAAATTTAGAAAAGTATCAAAGAATTTAATCTCAAAGAAGAAGTAAAGAGGCAAAACCAGTAAAACCAGTTATTGAAGATAAGCCAAAATTAGAAGAAGCAAGAGTAGAAATAAAGACCTTAATGAAAACTATTTATGATAAATATAAATTAAGGATAGATAAAGTTTTTTCAAGTAATATAAATAAAAAAATATTTTAAAAGTTGATACCTGAATTAATAAAATCTATAGCTATATATTTTAATATCTTATAAAAGTAAATAAATGAATAGTTAAGTGTTTTATATTATTATTAGAAAGAAAGATATCAAAAGACAAAAACTGGAAAACTGGAAGCAGACAATTGTCACTTATATATAAATAGTTAATTAATCAAATTAAGACTAATAATATTTTACATTTATGTTATTTTCAAGTATTAATTTTCCACAAATAATTAATAAAACAATATAAAAAATTAAAAGTATATAGTTACTTATTAAATAAAGATCTATGAAAGTTATCAAATATTGAAAGGAATTGATAGATATAATTAAAAAAATAAAAGTTTATTTATCTGAAAATATAATATTAATTAGGAAAATTTTCATTAAAAAAGAATAAATGTATAAAATAACAGTTGACATTTTGAAGAGATATTTTTCAGTAAAATATTTTATAGTGAATAATTATAATATTAATTACTTATATTTAAAGGATTTGTTGAAATATTTATAAGAATATTTAAAATCAATTCAAATATTCCAGTTAACTTATAAATAATATTATGATAATTTATATTTTTATAACATAACATTATCAGAAGGTTTGTCAAATTGGATATATAATTTAAAAAAGATTTCTGAATATGAACAAGAAAAAAAGAGATAAGAAAGGATAAAAAATCAATAGTTAAATCAAAAAGATAAAAAATTACCAAATATAAGAAATTATTAATATATTTAGAAAGTAAAGAACAAATTGATGAAAGTGTATTAATAAGTAAAATTTAAGAGGCAGTTAAGAAGTTAGAAAAACATTTAATAAGATAAAATTAATTGAAACTAGTTTTAAAAGAGTCAAGCCGAAATTCTTAAAGAAAAAAAAAACAAGTGAAAGAGGAGAAAGTGAAGAAAAAAAAAGAGAAAAGTGATAAATAATTTAGTCAATTGATTTTATAATTTTTTGTAATTTTTTATTAAATTTCATCAAATTTATTAACTTTCTAATATTTATGGAATTTTAATACAGATTTGTAACTTTTGCCAAATTTTTTGTTACAGTATATAATTTTTTTATCAAATTTTTTACCATAGTATCAATTTTCTTATTGAATTTTTTGTTATAGTATCAATTTTTTTGCCAATTTTTTTGTCACTGTATTAATAATTTTTTTGCAGAATTTTTTGCTATAGTATATAAAAAAAATTTTTTTTTATAATAGTATATGGATTTTTTTTTGTTACAATATTATCAAATTTTGTCTTGAATTTTTTTTTTTTTGCTAATTTTTATTGATATTTTTAATATTAAGTTACAATAATAAAAAATGATTTATCAATGTTTTTCTTATTGTATTTTATCAAATTTGATAATTCAATTATTGAATAATATAATTTCACAAGTGAAACTTATATATAAATTTCTTTGAATTGAAGTTATATTTATAAATTATGAATAATATTATAATATAATATATAATATGTAATTTATATTATTATAATTTAATTAATTAAGCATGTTATATAAATATTAACAAATAATTTATAAATATAAATAATTTTTTTCACAAGTTTGATAAATTTTTGTTAAATAATAGATAAATAGTTAATAAACTATTAATAAATTAATATCTAATTTTTATTAAATTGCTAATAAATAATTTTTTAAATAGTTAATGAATTATTTAATGAATTGTTAATGAATTTTTTTACAATTTATTATTAAACTTTTAATTGATGAACTTTTGATTGTCAAATTTTTTGATTATCTAATTTTTGGATTATAACTTCAGTGTCAAAATAGTAATATGTCAAGTAACAACAATTGAAAAAAATTTGTCAATATTTTTATTATTAAATTTAATTAAATTTGTTTATAATCCAACTGTCAAATGATATAATTTCGACTAGTAATAGCAAATCAGATATTACTTTAATAAAAAATGAAGAAAAATTTTGATTTTAAAATAACAATGAATCAAATTAAATTTTTTATATGCAGTATAATGCTTTGATTTTTTGTTTAGTAATAGTTTCAATTTTTTAAAGAAATCAATTGATCAATCTATAAATTGAGCCGGTTCAGCATTTCAAGCAATACATTTGAATGAATTTTATAAATTTTTCATAAATTTCAAAGATTGAAATAATATTTTTTGTATTCTTAATTTATCATCATACAAGAATCAACAACAATATTTACAGTAATTTAATTTATTCTATGTTTCATCATTTCAAATCAAAAATCAGCATATTTCATATTTTATAATTACTTGTACTCGCGTCATTTTTTGTTTATGCTTTATTTCGATTGTGCTTTACAACTCATTCTTACAATTATTATAGAAACTCATTGGTTATTCTATTTACTTGGAGAATATGGTGTATACAGGATCCGCTTTTCTCAATAATAATAATAATAACAATAATAAATTAAAATTAAAATTAAAAAAATGAAATAATACTTATCTTTCGTGACTTTTCCAAATCCAGAAATCAAAGCATCAAATTTGTGATTAATAAGAAACGAGAAAATAATTTCAAGCAAGCAAGCAACTCAATTACGCTATATAATTTCAAGCAAGCAACACAGTCACACCATTTTAATTAATGAAGAGCACGTGCGCTTTATTGCATCAAGGCCGTCGAAACACCCCCCAATATTAATTTCATTGAAAATGACAAAAACATATCAGCTACACAAAACTTCCGAGAGAAATGTGCCGTGTATACTTGCAGTATTCGAAATCAGGTGTTGGGCATATCAAATCCAATGTATGTGATGGTTAAAATGCTAATGCTAGCACAGGGTATAAACAAAGCACACAAAAACAAGTCGGAAAACAATGACTTTTCTTTTCGCTCCTGGTTTCTTGGCGTGAAATCATCCAATTCTAGATTATTGGCGTAAAATCATCCAATTTGGGAGCTGACCTTCTTTCTTCATTCATTCCGCCCCCCGTGTATTCACCGTATTACACCAGAATATTATCTCGGTCGTTCATTCGTTTAATGGATGCTCACAAATGCAAGTCAGTGTAACTTTGAATTCTTTTGCGAGAATAAGCATCATTCGGCAGTGGTCTAACCAATAATAATAATAATAATAATAAGATAAAAAATTCTTTGAGTAGGCATTGGTTGAACGCCCAATTACAAACTGTTGATTGGGTTTTCATCAAAAAGACATTTGTGGTGTGGTGTATATTATTGACACACGGACGATGGTTTCAGAAATCCCAGTCACGCGAATCTTTCACAAGCCACTCGTCACAGAAAATCATGTTCTGGCGAAAGAGCATCCAAGGAAAAAACCGTTAACCCAGTTAAGCATGTGTCGAACGAAATTCTATATCGATATTAAAATTGCGTGCTTGGCAAACATCCCTATTAAGCAATGATGAAATGGTCTTTGGAACGATTCTGTTTGTTTTTTTCCCCTTATGTTATCTCATTTTCTTATTGAAGATCGACGCATCCAGGAAATTGCGATCATATAGATCGCTGTGCATGATGATTGGAAATTTGGTAAAAACAAAACGAAATTCCATACTGTCGCAATTTCGGCTTTTCGGACTTTTCTTCGCGCCGTGGGTTTTCATTCAATGCTTCACGATCTTTGCCATCACATTATGTACGGTACGTGTACACTCCATTTTCGCATCATTTGCCAAGCCACGACCGCGCACAGATCCCACCTACCGCTACATTTTTAGAAAGGCAAGGCGAAGTAAGTTTCCCGGGCTTAAAGAGGGAATTTTCTTGTTTCTCATTAAAATCTAGAAAAAATTATCGATGAGTGAGATGATCTTTGACAAACATATTCTTTTTTTAACAAGAATTACCAAAATATTGGATCATTGTTTTCCTATTTTTTTCAAAAAGGTATTTTCACAAGGGAATTGGAGTTGTCCTAAACAAGATGACAATGCGCGAATTGCCTCTTTAACGTAACGTCATTTGTCATATACATATGTGAAGAGGAGATTTACGAACTCTCTTTTTTACGTTTATTTATTTATTCATGTGTGTGTACGTGTATATATAGATAGATATATATATATATTCGTCGACAAAAAAATTTGTTTCTCGAATCCAAAGAATAAAGAGGAAGTGTGCTCCTTTTTTTTTTTTTTTTTTTTTTTTTCAGCTTCCTTGGATAAAAATACATGTGAACATCCTAACCTGATCTACTCGAAGCGAACAACCTACCAAGAAAAACCAAGAAAGAAAATCTTGTTCAACAAGAAATGACATGTGGGGAAGAAAATAGCGCGTGCAAAACCAAAAAAAGAAAAGGGGAGTCAAAATTTACGACCTTTCTGGTCAGTGTAAGATTTTCCGAGTCCAAAGAGATGGATTTTTAAAAGGTAATAACAGGAGAAGTCGAAAATGTTTGTACGTGGAAAGGGGAAGAAAATTGTTTATTAACAGCCAATCGATGATATTTTTTTGGTAATAATTCAATTTTATATATATCATCAAAAGGAAAGGGAAAAGAAAAAGAAAGGAAAAGAAAAAAAAAAAAAAAAAAGAGAGAGAGAGAGAGAGAAAATGTTACATGGCGAAATATATATATTTTTTGATGGTGTTTAATTGTCATTAAAATCTGCACCACTAAAAAATATTAAAAAGAATATTAACAAACCGACCGATCCCATATCAAATAGGAAAAACGAGGTCGACAAAAATGAATCCAACCGACAAAACGCTACAACCTGTACAATATTATATAGGCGACGACGGAAAGTCGAGTAATTTTACTTCTTTTCGGGAGATTGATTTTGATACTGGGACACCTTGTTTCCATTTGAGGTAGCGTTCGAGGGTGGCCAATATCCGGTGGGCTGCATATAGCTGTTTTGTGCGTACTGATTCAAGTGCGACTGGTTGTATTGATATCCCGACATGTAAGACGGGGGAATACCGCTGGTTCCCAGGGCCATACTACTAGGAATTGTGCCGTATTGATTGTAAGGAGCTGTTAGGCCAATATACTGGTTCTGAGGGATTGGACCTCCTGAAGTTTGCGGCTTTTTTTTTTTTTTTTTTGGTTTGTTTTAAAAAGAAAAAAATGAAATGAACATGGTGGTGAGCATTAGAGTTTAGGATTAATGGTGAGCAAAGAAGAATAAAATGTTGGTTGTGTGTACCTTTCGATCATTATCATAGACATCGTTGTTACTACTATCTACGGGGGCGGGGTTGTCATTTCCGTAGACGGAGGCATTTTGAGATGTGCGTGTCTGTGGGTTAAAGTAAAATGCGTATGGTGGAAAGGGAATGGATAAACAATTGAGATTTTTAATTGTCATATCACTACAAGCGAGGCCCAGTTGGCTTTATTTAATAAATCGTTTTTACATGAATCACAATGGCTTAAGCAAAGACGAATTTACAAAGATGATTGCTTAGTGCGAACAGCATTAGGAGAAATTTGTTTCATATATACCGTGGTAGGTGACTCCTGACCGGTGGGAGTGTCAGGAGCATTCAAGCAGGCCTGAATCAAATTCTTCCCTTCGGGTTTGGTTACGAGTGGTTGGAGTTTGGGAGTCGTGAACGTGTACACGAGACCTGTCTCCGATACGACCAGAAGTAAGACTTGGGTGCCCGTTAGGGTGCTGAGTTCATATGCCTGCATTGTTTATTGTCGGGTGTTGGTGGGTAGATAGAATAAGGATAAATTAATGTAAATTGTTTGCATGCCACTTTGGGCTCCTTGGAACCAAAAGGGGGAAACTCAATCCAAATCGAGAAGACAAATATGGTAGGAGAGGAATAACAATATGCAAGCTTACTCAAATCATGTATTTGTGTATAACCTTTAATGGTTATGGGATAAGCAAAGCATGATATGCCGGTAAACAATTAAGAAAAAAAAATTTTTTTATTTTTTTTACCTTCTTCATTATACCAGCCTTTCGTTTACTGAAGGTGATGTGACGTCTGCTCTTATCATCGATGTATTCAATTTTTATCTTACGACGGCCTGCGCGCTTCTCATTCTTACTTCCTGTGTCATCTTCGCCAGATTCTATTTCATCTTCATCTTCAAGGTCTCGTTTGGTTCCTCTGGGGGTTGACTGCTCCGACAAGTCAACGCTGTGGCCAGAAGCGTTACTTTGCTTTCGTTGGTTGTTTGGACTTGCTAGACCGCTCATGTCTGTGGCGTGTATTCAAATGTGGTAAGTGAATAGTTCTTTTTTAGATGTTCACTGCCTCTTTTTTATTTTTATTTTTTTTTTGGGACAGTTGCTAAATGGGTAGTTGGGTGAAACTGTAGTAACCTTTTACGTAGTCTGTATGCGTAAAAGTAGGTGAGAAAAAAAGGAAATGAGATGATGAATGAGAAAATACGTATATCCCTTATATAATAAGAAGTTCATGTGAACAGGGCATGTTGTACCCCTATGCACAGGTGACACAAGGAATGCACATAAAACGGGTAAGAAAAAAGAAAATGAGTGAGCTGCGCCACATAAAATGATCGCTGTTCAGGAGAAAGAGGAAAAAAAGAAAAATAAAATAAAATAAAAAAGAAAACCGAGAGAAATGAAAATGGGAAAGGTTGACATCATGTCAAAATTGAGTTTTGCAAATCAGAATGCACGAAGGTGAGAATGGAGGGAGACAAGAAGACGTTTTGGAAAGAGAGTGGCGACTGTATATGCGTGGGATTGGTTCGGCGCGACATGCATCACTCTAGTGTAATTAATAATAAACATGCGTAGGATTTGGTTCACACATACATATATACATACCTACATACACATACATATAAAGATATATATAGGCATATATAGATGCACATGTAGGCATGTATATACATATGAGAAAGGTTCGCGGCGGACAATGGCATGTGATTTGAAAAAGAAACTAATCATTCGGTGATTGCGAATTGGGATTGGAGCAGCCGAGAACAATTACGCTGCAATGGATTGGTTGCACGGTCGCGTCGAACGAGAAAGAAGGGGAGAAGGGGAGAAGATAAGAAGAAGAAGAAGAAGAAGAAACGAAATCGTCCATCGGTCCCAGAAAAAAAAAAAAAAAAGTTAGTTTGGGAATTGATACCTATTCGGAGGGTTCTCACGTTCTCGGATAACTTCTTTTTAAACGATCTTCACGAGTCACAAGCTTTAACTGTAAAGAATACACGGGGTTAAAATAAGAAAATTTTTAAGAAAAGAAGAAATTTAGTGGAGGAAAAGAAAAATGAGATATTTTTTATTGTTTTTGATGAAGTGACAAACAGTTGCTTGAACAAAAAAGGGGCAAAAGGGCAACAATTTGGACGTAAAAGGATTCCGGGTTTTTTTTATAACATCTACAACCCATCATGTTAATAGTTCTTTGTATTGTATTAGATGCTACAAAGAACTGTGTCCTACGTGGTACATATATTGGTCCCCAATTCTAATCAAAAGTCTATCATCGATTTAACTCAATCAAATTTCATTACACTACACTAATACGCATATTTTTAATACTTTATATAGTAGCAGAAATGAAAAATTTTATTCATTGCTCAGTTATCAGTTATCAAGTCAATCGTAATATGAAGTGCCGGAAACTTCGGGGAACTGTTTGGCAAAAATGTTCCCTTTGGAAAAAACAATACAAAATGATCTTGTGCTGGTTTTTTGGGGGGGCAGTATAAAAAAAGTGTATCGTTACTTTATGCGACCGATTAAGTAGATGAGACAATAAAAAGGTCCGATGCTAACAAGCAAGAAGGCTGAAGAATCAACTAACATACGTCGTACGTAAGCAGAAAAACCGTCATCGCAATATATTTGTCCACTGTATATCGTGGTTATGCAAAAATCAAGTCGCAAACTTGATTCTCTTTCAAAATTCCACAATGGGATTTTTATGACAATTTTCCAGTAATTTTCCAGTTTTTCGTGTATTTAGACAAATTTGTATAGCGGTTTCTATAATGGAAGTTGCAAATGGACTGCAGGATTGCACGTAAGAGAAATATTTTGGCTAAAATACAAATGGCAAAAATTACCCACGGTCCCCGGCCCGATTCATTAGAAATTCTAATCGACCAATTGGCTCATCTCATGTTAGCGTACGTGCATACGTGCGTAAACATTTGGTACCATCGTAACGCACAGTATTACGTGCTCAATAACGAAATGTGTTTCATCAGGATTTGCCGAGCAAAAACATCCACCTATCTCACGTGATCGGAGGTAACACGAACACGATATTACAGGTTTTCGGCGTTCGGAGTAACTGCAGCGGTAAAAAAAAAAAAAAAAAAAAAATGAAAAAAAAAAAAATAATAATAATGATGATAATGATAATAATAAAAATAAATTAAATTAAAATAAAAAAATTTATATCTTACTCTCATTATTATCATAGTCACATATTTCTGACAATCAGTAAATCAGAAAAATCCACCAATTTTAATTTCACGATGGTGATGCATAACAACCAACAATATAAGGACAAATCCCATTTTTATGTTGAATTTGCATACGAGAACCTATTGTACCTACCGAGAAATTCCGGCCAGAATCTATGTTGGCGAATGGGCGAGAAGCTTTTTTTCATTCGAGTTTTTGTTTGGTGCGTGTGATACACACTCTATTCTGGCTGAGAAATCTTTCAAGAAATTTTTCCGCCGGTTGCGTCGTACGTATGATGATTTCATGATCATAAAAGTTTCCTGAGGGAATCAATTTTGGAAACAAAGAACGTCAGTTCGATTTTCACCTACACGAATTAGTGAGAGCTCCTGCTTGAGTGATTTGGGCACTCTATTGATCATTGAAATTCATTTTTCAACAAATTTAACCTACTTTGAACCATAATAGGCTTTTTTCTTTCTTTTTCTTCTTCTTTTCTTTTTTTCTTCTTAGCCATATGAAACGCTGATGCCAAGATAGCCGTCCAATTCAGGTTACAAACAGGTGTTATTGTCATGTGATCTGCGCAATACAGGTTGGCAACATCGTACAAGAAAATTATGTGCAGAATCCGCCCCCCGAAATGAGTGCGTACGAACGTACTTACGTGTGTGAAATTACTATTGTTGTCGTTGTTGCCGTTTTTCCAGAAAAAAAGAAAAGGTGGGTATTCAATTAACATAAATTAAACAGAAAGAAGGCTAAACTCCGAGGAACAAATGCTTAAAATGTACGAAAAACAGAAATCCTCAGAAACCGGATAAGTGTAAGAAATGAAAATCATTTATAAATTTGCAAAAAAATTGTCCAAAGGAGAACGAATCACTCGTCCCATTATAATCTTCCCAAGGAAATAATTTTCGCTTAAAACATGAATCGCAAAAAACAAAAAAAGTGACTTATTACGTAAGCCGATAGTCCCGCCGAAATAATTAGACTTTCTACACGATGCTTATCGTATATCGCTGCATAAATCGATACTTTAGCCGTCCAAATGGTTCATAGACTCGAAAATTACAATACCCATTATTTGCGTATTTGGTATTGGAAAAAAAAAATCATTGTTATGAAATTTGCTAATCATCTGCAGTCGCGGCGACGCATCCGATTAAAACTAAATATCGAAAATATTTTCTAGCGATAAAGCAATATTGCAAAATTTACATGCACTATAATTTATTGACTATCAGATAATTTTTATTTGGCTTTTTTCTATCATAATTCAATTATTGTCAATGATAATTTTGAATGATAGAATTAATTGATTACAGTATATTTAGAACCATAATATTTTGATATAAAAACTATTTCTAATCATACACAAAAAAAGATGTTCGTATAAAAGTCTTTTGACCTTTGACTAATAAACTCTTTCAAGAGTTGATACTATTTTTCTTTTTTCGTTTACATTTTTTTTTTTTAATCAAAAGCTTGATCTTTAATAGCTAAAAAAATATCGAATATTTTTTTATTATCAATAACAAGAAAGATTTTAAGAAAAACAAATCAATTGTTAAGTATCTAAAGGTTTTTTTTTATCTATTAAATGAACAGTTCTAAAAGTCTATTATAAATAAAGAAACTTGATTTTTTTTCTCTTCAAATATTTATAATTTTTAGAATTATTACTTTTATATATGTATTTAGAACTATTACTTTTATGGTTTTCTAAAGAACTTTATCTGCTTTAATTTAATTTTGAATTTTTAGATTGCTTAAATTTTACAATAAATTTAATGCAAATAAATTTTTTCAAAAAAATTATAAACGTCATAATTTATAAATTCTTATAATATATTATTTAAATTATTAAATTAATTTTTAATATTTTAATCTTGATTTGTAAAAAATTTTTATTATTTATATATTTCAAATAGTTATAATAAAACATCTTTCTTATTAATTGATCAATTGTTACATAGTATAAAATCTAAAATATCAATAATAATTAATTAATGAATATTTTAATGTACAATATATATTCTTATTCTATATTATAAAAAATATAATCTAATTATTTTAAAAAATCATTAACAATTATTTAGATGAAAAAATATTTATAATAAAAACTTTTTCTACTGATTCTTTAACCATACACAAAAAAAATATTCTCAAAAAGTTTTATATTTTTATATTAATAAAATCTTATTATAACAAGTGAATTTTTAGACTAGTGGAACTGATTTC
Organism: Acaulospora colombiana; assembly: GCA_910592055.1. Lineage (NCBI taxonomy): Eukaryota > Fungi > Glomeromycota > Glomeromycetes > Diversisporales > Acaulosporaceae > Acaulospora > Acaulospora colombiana. Next base: position 12,092 of record CAJVPT010003646.1, read on the forward strand.
TATAACTAATCAAAATATTTTAAGTTTTTGTGCAAGTCTCTGATCTCATAAAAAAGAATCTCATTTTAAAAATAGTAGATCTAAAATATTATAAAAAATATATAGAAAAAGAAACCAAAAAATAAATAATAAAGATATAAAAAAAGTTTGCAATTAAGTTTAAAAAAATTTTGAAATACAAGATATGAAAAGACTATAAAATAAAAACAAACCCAGGAAATCCAGTAGAAAAGATAAATTAAAAAAATATCCAATCTCTTCAGATAAAAAAACTATATCCTTAACAAAAAAAAAAACTACTATTTAAAAATAAAAAACTAAAGCCTCAAAAAGATTCTTACAAAAAAAATGATATATAAAATGAAGTGATTGAGATTTTAAGCCCAATCAAAACATCAAAGGGTATCTGCAATAATGATCTGCAGGCAATGAAATTAATAGTTAGAAATATTTTTATTCAAATTACTAATGAAGTAATAAATTATTCCTGAAATTGTATTTAGAGTTTTAGAAAATTTAAAATGAAAATAAGTGGATTAAGTAGAAATTTAACTGTAATAAAATATTTAATAATATAAAATATACAAATGTTTAATAAAACATATATATCTAACCTAACAAAAGATATATAAAAAAAAAATCAATAAAATATTATTATATATATTAATATAACTTGAAAGATAACTTTAAAAATTTCTATTATTATTTTTCTTTTATATTATTTTTCTTTAAATAAAAACTTGTTTTATATAATAAAAAAAAAGTTAAAAAATATCTTTTTTTGTTTATAATAAAAAGGTTTTAAAATAATGAAAAATTCATGATAAGATATTAAAAATCTGTTTTCTAAAGTAAAAAAAAATATATATATTTCTATATTAAATAAATAATTAAACATATAAACTTAAACCTTAAAATTTTCTCATTCATTATATCTACCTTCTTATAATTTTTCATTTTACAAACTTTTTGAAAAATTTTATCTATCTCAATTTGATCTTAAATTTTAAAATAGTATAAATATATATGGCTTTTACTAAAAATAATTAATTAATATGAAATATATTTTATTAATATTATTGATAAAAACAAAAAAACTATTAATATAAACTTTTCTTTATTTTTAAATAATATATAATCAAAACAAAAAAATTATAAGATAATTAAAACTAATATCAAATCTTTAAATAGTAAAAAACAATAATTCAGCCATATAGATATTAATATTTCATACAACTCTTTTTATTAATCCTCTAACTATATACAAAAAAGATGTTCATAAGAAATTTTTATATTTCTTAATTAATAAAGTCTTGCCACTTTCCTTAAATCAACTTGAAATAATACTAAAAGAGTTATTGTTATCCCTTTTCTCTTGTAAACATTTTCTTTAAACAAAAACCCGACTTTCAGTAATCAAAGTCATATATATATCTTTCTTACAAATGACAAAAAAGTTCTGAAAGGAAGAAAAACTAAAGTACTGCTATTTATTCACTTATAAAAGAAACAATACAAAACTTTTTTGATAATAAGAGACTTATTTTTAAGGCAACCACTCACTCTCTTGTTATGTACTTGCTCTAAAAATATTCCTTTTCAATTTTTTTTGAAAAATTTTGTTTATTTCAATTTGACCTGAATTTTAAATAGCATAAAAATTTTTAAACAGTGATTAACTAGTAAAAAATATGTCAATAAAAAATATAAATAAGCTTTCACTAGTTACACTCACATGTTTCATCAAATAATCTTCTAATATGTCATTAAATATCAAAAAGGAGAATAATTTTTAAGAAAACTATTTATCTGTCACTCAGGAAAATAAAAAGAACAAGATGCTCAAAAAAATATAAAATAAAGACAAAGCCTTAAAAATACACCATTTACTTATACAAGCCTAAAATATTGAAAGACTGGAAGATTCACTGAAATTGCTTATACCAATAAAAAATATAATTGCTAATAGGAGGTGCCAATATAAAGTGGCATAATGGATCAACTTTTTCATTATAATAGTACTTCAAAAACAATATTTATTAAGGCCAGTGAAGGTGAATACTAAAAAGATCAAGATTCTTTTTCTAAAAAAGTTATTGCAATAAGTAAGTAAAAACAAATTTATTGGATAATAAAAGTTCTATACCTTATACCTCTATTTCCATAATCTTTCCTTTTCAACTCTCTTCAACTCCAGTTATAGATATTCTCAAAAATTTCTTTGACTTATCTGGTTACTTGAAAAAATATCAAAAAGAAGATCCAACATAAGTAAAGCAAGGAAAGATATTGGATTGAAACTAGAAGACACAAGAATCATAACATGGAAGTATTGAAAACAACTGAGAAATAGATATTGTGCTTACAACTGATAAAGTTCTCAAAGAGTATCCAATTGATAATAAAAAAATGATAATAATAGTATGGTCTCAAGTATTGATTCTATAATGGATTACTATTTTCTCTCTCTTGTCAAGTCTTTTCAAGATGTGAACAACTTTCTCTCCTATTAATCCTTATATAGTTATTGTGCCTAACTATTTCTTTTAGTAGTAAATAGTCATTCAAGAAAATTAGTATATAAACATATATCCTTATATTAAGTTAAGATAAATAAACTAGATTCGATTTTTCTTGAACCGCTGATCCTAAATTTCCTTAAAAAAAATTTCCTTTTTCGGTAATTTTCTTGGAAAACTCAGAAGCCAGCCTCAAAAACAAGAGAAAACTCAACAAGC
>CAJVPT010003647.1:0-14828 GCA_910592055.1 Acaulospora colombiana
TTAGAATGGGCACTAAATTCCTTAGGTGGTGAAAAGATAATTATTTGTTCAAGCCGAAATCTTTAACTTCTTATTATTCTGGTCAGGCAAAGTATGCAAAGGAAATTATTTTCTTATTCCAGTCAGGCTGTAAGACTGAAAAGCAGAGGAATGTAAAACACTGCCCTTTTCTAGGATTGAGAATACATTTCTCCAGATATTATATAATGATATCATAATTGACAAGGATCCTCATACTGTCTGAAATCCTCCCATTATTGCAAGACAAAAATATTGTTGGGGAATCTGACTTTTTGGGTAATGGAAGATATACACTAGTAAAATTTCTTTAACTAAGCATGGCTACTGGAAGATAAAGAAAGTTACACAACAAGATTGAAAAGCTACATAAGAATCTGGGATCCACCATTAGCTATTCTGTTTTGTGTGGGTGGATATAAAATCAAGACTGAAAGAAAGAAAGCATTGAGCAAGACACTGGATCTGAGTAGATAATAAGTACCTCAGATATTACAAGAAAATAATCAAGAGCACAGATGAATAAGTTCCTCAGATAGTTAAAAAGAAGAAGGATATCTGCAAAGGATTAATTCCTAATAAGAAGAAGTTTTTAACCAAGGTCTTTTGGAGAGCATGGAGCAATTTTAAATTTCTTTTTTCTTTTTTCTTTTTCATATAAGTGCATTTGCACATTTTTAGATATTCCCCTATCCCTTTATTTTTCCTTTCTCTTTTCATAGTTTTTCAAATTCAGTTCCTTGGAGGATAATAAGTAATGACAACCTGCTGGCAATAATGGGTAAGTTAGGAGGGTCTTTATTCAAAACTTAGTTTGGGAAGAAATATTGTCCCTAAGGTTGCACTTAGAGGCTGAAGCTTTTTGAAAATTAAAAGTCATTGACAAGTGTGTTAGTACAAGATTTTAGTTTAGCCATAATGCAATTACCCTATATATCTCGATCAGTTTTCTTAATGATTAATAAACACATAGTACTGGCCTGACCATGGGTATAAAAAAAAAATAAAATAAAAATAATAAAATATAAAATACTTTTTCTGCTGATTCTTGGATTACATACAAAAAAATTGTTTTCAAAAAGGTTTTGCACTTTCTTGCTAATAAAGTCTTAACATTTATTTAAAACAATTTGAAGTATAACTTCAAGAGTTATTACTACTCTTCTTATATTATCTATAAATCTCTTTACTCAAAAACTTGAATCCTAGTAAACAAGAAAAGTCAAGTAATATCTTTGATACCAATGGTAAAAAAGTTTTCAAAGAAAGAAAAATTGATTGTAAAGTATCTGAAAGCCTTTCTAACCTTTGAAGTGAGAGGTTTATAGAGGTTTATTGTGGTCAAAAAGCTTATTTTATTTCTTTTGAACTGTTTTAACTATTTTAGAGCTCCTATTTTCACAATATTCTAGGAAATTTTGCCTAACTTAGTTTGATCCTAAATTTTGAATAGCACAAATTCTTATCAAAGATAATTGGCTAATATGAAACATATTAGTTTTTAAAATATAAACAAGCTCCTATTAGTTATACTTATGTGTCTTATTATATTATTGATAATGTAGAAAAGAAAGTTTTAAAAAAATGTTCTCTTCAACTATATAAGTTCAATTTTCAAAAACAATTATAATATAAATAACAAGTAATAGGTAGGTAAACAGATCTAACTTCTATCTCTCCTTAAGTTCTTTAAATAGTGAAAAGGTTTTTTTGAACAAAAGCTAAGATCTCTAGGCTTTTATCCTGGTCAGGCAAAGTTCTTGAAAAGATTTCTTTATTCTGGTTAGACAAACTCTTTATAATATCATATTAGTTTCAATAGTATTAAGTGAATTTGTACATTAATAGAAAAATAAGTTCCTTGAATGTTTTCTTGAAGTTACTTTCAGGAATAATTAAGTTCTCCAAATGTTATAAATCTTAGAGGATATTTTAATTAGATAAACCCTTTTGAGAAAAAACCATGAAATGAAACAAGAACCTTTTGGAATGTTTTGAATTATATTTTTTTTTCCCTTTTCCAGTACTATGCTTTAGCAATTTATTATTTTTTAGAATAATAAATAGTGATAAACTGTTGACAATAATTCTGATTAACTTAAAAACACTATTGTTAAAAGTCAAAAAAGTTAGAACAAGTTTAGAATTTTTGGTATAATCATATGACTGATAATCACAACATAACTAAAGCTTATGTGAAACAATCAATTGCTGACTATTGCCATACTCCTACAAGATAAAAGAATATACAAACAATTCATTTATGTCAAAAGATAAAAAACTATAAGCTGAGATAATAGAAAATTAGCTAATCATAAAGTAATTTATGCATAATATAATACTAGAATAGCCATAGTAATTATGTAATAGCCCTATATGTAAAGTGTAATAATGTAACTTCCTTTAAAGACTTAATAAAATAACAAACCTTAAAATAAATCTTTTGTATAGATTGTTATAATAGTGAAGTTATAAGTCATTTTAAGGAAAACTACTTTGAAACTTGTCCAAATCTTTTTATACATCTACCTTGAATTTTGTATATATGTGATAGAAGAACAGACTCTTCTATCTGTAGATTATGTGAACTTTTGGTTATTAGTGACAGACTTACTAATTAGCCTGCTACACTATGTCAAGCTACTAAAAAAGCATAGTATTGTCTTCTAAATCTGATTTAAAGTATCTAGTTTAGACTTAGTTTTGTTTAGTCTGAATTAGCTTAGTAAACTCTTCATTTTTTTTTTTTTTAATACTGACTCAGCCTTACTTTATTTGGATTAAATAGAAATGTACATATTGTTTATACTATAACTACCTATATTGATCAAATTAGTTTGATAAAGAAACTCACCTCGCAGCCTATTGCCATCCTAATGGGAGCTAATTAGCCAAGACTGGGCTAATGCTATATAAAATAGTAAATATGTGGAAGAGTATATAATGTTTTTTATGTATTTTCCTATATAATTGTTTATCAGGTTTATATATTGATCTTTTATATGTTTTTCAGATATATTGAGCTGTGTACTTTTCTGTAGGATGCTGTATTAGGCTGTTCTTTCAATTTTTCATGTAATATCTCGTAGTTTTTTTTTGTTTTTGAAATTCTTCATATCTTTGGATCCAGATATAGAGATATTTGCTAGTTTCTTGTCTAATTTCTTTTAGGCATTTATGTATTTGTTGTTTGTTCAGTATATATCTGGCTACTAGATTGTATGTTTCTTTGAGTACAACTCCTTTAATAGTGTATTTAAGGTATTCAGTATACTTTAGGAAGTTGTTTCTTAGGTAGTTATTGATTTGTACTTCTGTGTTTTTTATCTCGCTGTATTGTCTAACTTTGTCAATGATTATATTTCTTATGTGTTCTTCTATTTTCTGTTATTGGTTTTGACATATAAAAGAATATATATTTATTTTTTGAATCTGCAAAATATGTATCTGCCATCTTTGTACAAGTTTGATAGTCTCTAATAAAGTTTTGTTTTTGTTGGGAGTTCTTTGTTTAATAGGCATAAATTGAATCTCCTTTGTTGTTGATCTATCCCATTGCTATGTTGTTTACTTATTTTAGTTGGTTGTAGATTTGTCAATATTGTATCCCAATGTATGTGTTTGATGATCCGATTACTGAATTCAATTCTTGTTCTATTCAGTAGTCTTCATCTGGCTAGGTGTATTGCCTTGATCAGTTCTTTGGCTATAGTTTTAATGGGAATTTCGAGCGTATTGTTGTCCTATTGAGGTAGTAACGTGAATTGTAGATTTTTTGTAGGATAGGTACTAATTGGTTTGTGTCTTGATGTCATACCTTGATATGTATCTATTTTGACTAGTTTGTCTACTTGTTCATTGTATTTGTTACCTGTGTGGGTTTTGACTTTAATGTGATTGATCTTCAAATGATTACCAGTAATTATATCTTTGAGCAGTTGGAGAATCCCCAAGTTTTTCTGTTTTTGCAGGTTATATATGTGATTTTTCCTCATTAATTTTTGAATAATATTAATTGCTGCTTGGCTGTCTACATGTATGTTGACTCTGCTATATGAGGGGAGTGTACTGATTGCTGTAAGTATAGCCATTAATTTTGCTCTAGTCGATAAGGAGAAGTTTTCTATCTGTTCTTGAAATTGGAATTCTTGGTTGTTCCTAGTTACTATTATCTATCCAAAGCCCATGTAATATTGATTGCAATGGCGTGACATGGATCCATCTGTATATATCTCAAAATTGATTTCATTCTATATTTGCTTTGTAATTGTAGTTAGTTCTTCAAGGATGAGAGGTGTTGTAGCCAATGTCTTTCTAATCTGTTTGGACACCTTGTTCTTAGTAGATATTTGTACTTCTACTATGTGATTTGTTGGTCTGTGTTTCTGTTCTATAAGTATTGTAGAAATTGAGTTTGGTAAAGCTCTGCTTCTGAACATATTGTCTGCCTTCAGAATATTTGATTGTGTTGAGATTTTGCTCTGTTGTACTGGAATCGTTACTGTATTCTGCTTGCTGGCTATAAAGATACACGTGGAGTTGAATTGAATCTATTGATTTATATTATATCCTGTACATTCATTTAGGGGAGATTTGCTAGGTGCCTGTGTATAGTACCTATAGATTGTTAAGTTATTATCTATCTTTCTTTGTTTTCTACCAATAATTAGTTCTGCATACTTTTCCATTGCAATCCAATTTGGTTTCACTGTCAGTGTGTCTGTTGTTAATATACATTGTTGAAAACAATTGATTTGCCCTTATTGTTTGTCAGTCATCCACATCTACAATTTGTGTTATAGTGTAAAAAACCATGATGGAATGGGGCCTGGTATTAATTTTTGATAGATTCTTATAATTTGGTATCAATGTAGCAGTTTCTCTCTTTTACTATTAAGAAGTTGTCCTGTGAACAGAATGTTGTATTTTTTTTAAGTTGGGTCAAATTCTTCTATAGAATTCTGGATCTGTTATTTCTTCAATAGTGGTATCTATCATTTTTATAGTTTTGAAATCACTTGCTTGGATTTTGTAAAAAGTGGAACTGTACATTCTGAGCATCCAGATTATGTTATGTATGAGATTTCTTCTTGGTTCTAGAAAGGAAGCTTGTATATGGTTGTATATTTCTTTGGTTGACTAAAACATATTTTGTATTGATTGTAATCGTTAATAAGTTATGTCTCCTGTAATATTGTTTTGGTTCACTCTGATGCATCAATTATTGGCATGTAGTTATACTTGTTTATCCCATATATGCATTATATTGTATTTGTGTTTATTATAGAGCATACTGTTAGGTATTGTGTTGACGAGTCCTATTTTGTGTTTGAATGTTATTGTTAGTTTGCTCATTAACTGATTACAAGTTTGTCTAGTTAGAACTATATTATTGCATAGATATTCTATACTAGGTATCAGGATATAATTAATTATATATTGTATCTGTTTATTGGTGATTCTTTTTATTTCGATTAGTGTGCGTTTACAGGTTACCTTCTGTTTTATTAGGAATTTTTGATAGTCTTTGTATTCTGAGCTATCATACCATATTTTTAGGATTCTGACTGATGTGTTTAGAGAGCATTCTTGTATTTTTTGATTGTTTATCAGTACCCCTTGTTTCAGATCTTCTTTTGTACTGTTGATAATGATTAGCTGTGACTTGTTAGATTTAATTTTGATGTCATTGATATGGTAAAATTTTTCTGCTATGTATATGATTTGTTGTAGATCTGTTCTATTGTTTATTGTCCATGTTGTGTTATCCATATATGCATTGACCACTATATTAATGGTCCTCTTTTCCCATCCTGTCTTTAGTTCTATGTATGTTCTAGAGCTTATTGTATATTCTTTATATTGTTGACTAATCATGGATAGTAGTGGATCATAGAAAATATGCCACAATAATGGAGATATTGTGTCTCTTTTATCTATTCTGTCTCTTACCTGATACTTATCTGTTAGTCCATGACATGTTATAACTGCATTGTAGCAGTCTTGAAAGATACTGAACAGAATTATTATTATTATATCTGATACCTTGATTCTTTGAAGGGCCAGTTGTAACATTTTTAAATTAATAAAGTCATATGCTTTTGACATATCTTGACTCAAGATCCAGGCTTGTTGTTTAGTTTCTTTTGTATATTCGATAATACTGCTGAGTATATGAATTGGGTCTTGAGTATTACTGCCTGAAAAAGCTGCCCAGTTTAGTTCAAACAGTATCCTGTTGTGAATTAGGCACTTTGTCAGTCTATCTATAATGATTTTGATAAATATTTTCCTTTCTGCATTGAATAGAGTGATAGATCTAGTAATGTCTAAGTTTTGTGTCCAGTCCTTGAGCTTGGATATAGGATATATGTGTCCCTTGCTCCATTTCCTGGGTATAATGCCTTGTTAGATAATTGTGTTAAAAATTATTCTGAGTTCTTCTCTTTCTTTGTTCTTCAGATATTTGTATATAGAATATGGTATTTGATTGGAGCCTGGAGCCGACTTCGAGTTGTATTGCCTAATTGCTTATGTAAGTTCCTCTGTTGTAATCTCCTTTACAATACTTTTGTAGTGGTACTACTTAATATGTAGTTTGAGACTATATTCAGACTGACACTTGGGATGTCATTCTAGGTTTTAAATATTTCTATATAGTGTCCAGTTATAAAAGTGTTCCTTTACTTTAGTCTTGATTTCTGCTGGCTTTGTGATTATTTGTATTTTCTCTTCTTGTTGAACAATAAGTCTGTCTAATTGTATCTGCCTTCTGAATCTTTTTAGAATACTATTAATCATGGCATGCTTGTTACTATTATACTGCTCTTATCTTATCTGGATTCTTCTTTTTATGGCATTATTCTGTCTTCTGTAAGAAATGGCCTTCACAACCATTTTGTGTGCCTTTATATTCCCTTGGATTACTTTATACCATTCTTTAAAGTATATGTCAGGGTATTCAGCTTCTAATTCCTTAAGTGTGGACATCAAGTCTGAAACAGATCTTTGTATGCTCACTGAAATCTGAAGTGGCTGATGTGCTTTTTCTTTTCTCTTATTAGTCCATTGTTGTCTTACTTATATAAGGAATTTTTGTAACTGTATTATGAACAGTACTTCATTTGTATCTTTGACTTGGTATCTTTTTCTCCAATAGGATTTCTTTTTTGGGATGTATTTCTTAGCTGCTTTTTGGATAGTATCACTGAACTGATTCCATCTGTGATCTAAGGATTGGTGACTCGTGCATTCTGTTTGTACATTGCACTCAATGTATTTACTGAACTTTTCCCATTGCTAGGCCATAGCAAGTTGCCAGTTGTACCTGTAATTATATTTATGATAGGTTGCTTGTTTGGGTGTGTTAATGTTTCATACTTCTATCTTTACTAACATTGTGATATGATCACTGAGGATTGATGGTGTGATAAAATTTTGGATGGATGCTACTTTTGATTGACATGTTGCTTGTGGGCTCATCTATATTTGATCGATTCTACTGCTACTTTCCCCTCTGTTCCAGGTAAACTCTCTTTTTGTGGGGTTATGTGTCCTATATATATCTTCCAAATTGTTGTCCAGAAGGACTTGTATTTGTTTTCCTAAGGGATTGTGTTTCTTAATCATTTTTGTACTGTTGTACTTGTCGATTACTGGATTGGGAACTCCATTCATATCCCCTGCTACCAAGAGATGTCATCCTTTTTCCATTACTTCTTTGATCCATTTATTTAGAATGTTGAATACCATTTACTTTTCTCCTTCCATGTCTTGTATGGGGAAGTACACTTCAATTATTCTCATTTTTTCTTTGTGTGGGAAGGCCCAGTCAATTGTGATGAGTCTTCCTGCAAGTGTTTTATAATTGTATATTCTGCATGCAATATTCTTGTTGATCATTATATTTAGCCCTTGTCTATGGTTTGTACTTCTTTGTATGTCCATATGATTTAGAATTTCTTATGTTGCTAATGTTTAAATTATTGATATGGGCCATTTGTCTCTATAGTAACTATAATATTCCAGTCTGCTGTATTGCAAAAGTTGAATCATGTTTCATGTTTGTGTGTCTCTACTAGCCTTGAATGTTGAATGTTGTGACTTTCTATATTAATTTATATTCTCTATGTATTATTGTATTTGTTGTTGTGCTAAGTGTTGAATTATTTATATCTGAAATGTGATTTGAAGTTATTGCTAGATTGTCTATTTCTTCTATTTGTTTTTTTGCTAAATTACATGAGTTTATTGTTTGATTGTTTCTAGAATTGCTAGATTCTTTTGTTGATGTGGTACTTTGATTACTACTCATTATTGTTTATATAGAGGAGAGGGTGTGTTGCATGAGATGGAGTTGAGTACAGTATTGTATATTTGATCTATGTGTTTGTCAAGTTTTTACATAAATAACTGAATATACTATTGTTGAATGTGAATATCTTGAGTGCTGTTTTGGAGTGATGTGTCTATTACTGGACCTATTTCTGTATCAAGAGGGGAAATGTCTTCATTCATTTGTTTGATATAATCTTTATTGTATATTTCTAAATTAACTATGCGTTTCTCTAAATTAGCTATATCTTCTTTGATCTCTTGAATCTCTTGCTTAATTGTTTTGAGAATATGAAGTACTTCTGCCATAGTTGATTGAGGAGGTTAATACTATGTTTCATCTTTTTTTGATAGTCTTGCTGCTGCTGCATAGGAGCCTGGTCTGATCTTTCTTTAATTATTGTGTATAGTTGCCCTTCGCATTATAGTTTCAGTACATGCTGGCCTAAGACTGTTGTATAGTTTACTGAATCTGTTAGCTTGTTCTACATTATACTAATTTTAATGTGTTCTTCTTTCTTTAATTGGATATTGAGTGACTAAGTGTGTTGCACTTCCACAGATAGTACAAAGTTTCATGTCAATTGGTTTCCATTTTGCTTGGGTTTCTTCAAGGAGAACATTATGTATTATTGTTGCTTCCAGGTCTTCTTGATTCATGAAACCAATGATTGCAAACCACTTGTGACTGTATGACATATGCCTGGGAATGTAGCATGTCTTGGCTCTAGTTTGTTTATAAATAAGTTTGAGATCAAAAGCTGTAGTATTGAGGGATAGGTTTGTTAATTTAACTGCAATATTTCCATGTGTTTTTATTTGATTTATGTTCCATTGTACATCAAAAATTCTGATTGAGTCTGAGCATAAAAGAATACTCCATTTGGCAACTAGATCTTCTTATACTTGTTTGTCTGTATAGGTAATAACTGCTGATTGCCACATTTGCTATGTAGACATGTCGATGTTTGTGATCTTTTCAAATTTGATAAAGGTCTATTGTATCTCTATGAATTTTGTGTCTAGAGAAATGCCCCATACTTTAATACTGTTTTCTTTATTTGATCTAGGGGATATAAAAGCTATGTGTTAAAGATGAGCCCCATTCGTTTTAAGTAAGATAGTGTTGCATGCTTCTTATGCAGTATGGTGCCTTTTCCTTTACTGCGAGTAAAAAAAAGGCCTTTGAGTGTATTTAAGCTCTTTGCGATATGTGCAGTCTTTTGGTTGATAGTTCTTCCTGAAACTTCTGATGCTTTGATGCCTGTTTGACTCTTTCTCTTTCAAATCTTGTTATTGAATCAATCGGTAATCTTATTCTGGATTTGCCTACTCTATCAACTGGTATGTTTCTATATAAGACTTCATGCTACTGCCCACTGGATCCGGGTCTTATCTGGCTGCTGTTGCCTGATTCCTCCATATCTATGTCTGAGTCATCTATTCTTGCTGTTATGAATGAGGCAGAAGAGTCTTTGCTTTGTTCGATTTCTTGAATGTTTCTTCTTCTATCGCTATTATCAGATTGAGTATTTTGTGTAATCGTTTCTTCCACTTTATTGCTTCAAGTTGATTGTTCCTAATTGGTTTTCTTTTTATTGATGGTTTCTATACTTGTGATTGAAGTTTGGCTGACATTCTGGTTCCTTAACTGTTTGTTCCTAGTGTTTTCTGTGGGGTTTTTTTCTCTTTTCCTTTATTTTTTGGATTTGACTTTGTTGTCTTCATATGGATTTCTTTGTGTAGCAATCTTGACTTGCCTTTCACTAGGGTATTCTCATTGTAGTTGGGTCTGTCCTGAGTATATGGGCTTCTTCGGTCTCTAGGAGAACTCATCTTTTTATTCACTTTTCTTCTTATTTCTTAAAATTGCCTAAAAAGAAAATTTTTAAGAAAAAAATGATCTGCAGAAAAGAGTTTTTTTTTTGATTTAGTAAACTCTTTATATTTTTTAAGTAATATAGTTCTTTAACTAATAATGTACAATAATGAGTTCATCATTTTGTAAAAGTCTGTAAAATATTTTGTATTTTTAATATCTCAATAAAGACATATCAAAGTAACATAATTGTGAATTAAAAAAAATTAATAATAAGATATAAAAAATATTAAAAATTATTTTAAAAATTATGCAATTTATATAATTATTAGAAAAATATTAATAAAATAACTTTTTTGAAAGGTTATTTATTTTTAGTTATTATTATATAATTATAACAAAATATTAACAAAAAATTAATAGTACTTTTTTTTTTTTTTTTACTGTCAAATTAGTTATATGTATTTCATTAAATATTTATATGCTATATATACAGTATAAAATGAGGCCTAAAGTTAATTTTTTAACTAACTCATTTGTCTTGGCTATACTATCTTTCTAAGTATAACTTTAGAAGTAATTTATTGTTCAGTTAGTAGTTCAAGTAAAGATTCTTTCAACTTCTAATCTCATTGTCTGCAAGTCATTACTATAAATTATTTATTTGAGTTCTGACAAAGATTAAAACCCAACCACTTCCTACTATACTTTATAATTTTTTTAAAATTCTGTCTTTGATTTTTTTCTATTTATATATTGATTTTTAATAGATAGACTTTCTGTACTCTTGATTTTACTTTCTTGATTCTGTGAATATATTGGTCTTTTTAACTTGTCACATCAATGGATTCTTGATATTTATTCTCACTTAATTATCTTTTTTTTTAAAGTTAGAGAAGTTATGTTATATAGTTTTTATTTGATCATTAATATCCTCTTATGTACACAAATTTAATTGTGAAAAAATACATTTATAATAAAAAAAAAACTAATGGCTCAGTATTTTGTAAATCCTGTGACTTGCTTCAGTTCACCTCAAAGGTAAATGCTAGTGTATCATAATTCCATTAATACTTATATTTATATAAAAAGAGAGTTAATGTTAAAATATTTTGAAATATGTTTCTCATATTGTAATTTGTTAGTTCTATATATAGGTTTTTTGGTATCTCTTGTTTTCTCTCCTTATCTTGTGGTATTCTTTTGCCTAGTAGTTTGATATTGTACCTTGTTTATTCATACTTCAACTTTCTAGATATGTCTTGTATTTTTTCCTATTCTGCTATCAATTTACATTTTAATCACCAAATTTTTCTTTTCTTTTACCAGAGTTGTTCTATTACCTTCTTTACTACTATTTTGACCTCATTTTTATCCCCTGTTATTTTCTCTACTATTTGAATAATTTTATAAATAATGACCACTCTGACTAAATCCATGAAACAAACCTGCTTTCTGCTCTTGTACATGATTTTATGAACTATTTTCACCTGTTCTAAATGGATTGGGGCTGTTTATTGCCATTGGCCCTTGTGGTGCATTTATATATCAGGGGTATTGTTAACTTTTCAGATAGTCTTATCCTATTTGGTCTGCAGATAAAAGGATACAAATTCTTTTCTTTATATCTTTTACAAATAATGTACATTGCCAACTTGTATATCTATGGTTTCTGTGTATTTATATTTGCTAATATAGTATACTCATTGGATTATATCTTTCATTAAAATGTTTTGTTTTTATGGTCTTCTTGACTAGTATGGAGAAATATAATCTTGAATAGTATCAGGGTTTGCATAGTCATCTCCCAATTTATTTCCTTAGCTTTTTGTCTCATAAGCCATGTTTGGTTTCATTAATATCCTCCACTTGCTAGTCCATTTGGTTTTCAGGAAAGTTTTTTCTAATATTTTAAAAGGTAAATCCACAAAAAACTGATCTTATCTCAGTGTTGTATTGCTACTTTTAGACTATAGCTCCAGAATCTTTACAATATTCTTGAATTTGTTCACAAGTTTAATAGCTGCTAACTTATCTACCTGTTCATTTCCTTTGTTTTCTGCATGGCCTTTGATTTTTATCTATTGAATGTTGATTTGTTGTGTTGTGATAATTTCCTAGATTGTACTGACCAAAAGCTTGTTTGGCCTTTCTAGCTTCTAGTTTTTGATATGATCTTTTTGTAATGGTTTGTTTATTGCATTGATTGCATCTTGACTATTTATAAGAATTGTAATCCTTTTATTGGAGTTGACTATGCTAATTGCTATAAGAATTGCTATTAGTTCTGTCCTGATCGAGAAAGGAGTGTTCTGGGTTTATGCTCAAAAGGTTAAGATTTAATTGTCAGACTTGAACAAGTCTATCTATCTGATTCTTATTTTACTTCTAATGCTGCATCTTATAAAGAAGCTGTCTGTATAGAACTAAAAATTGTCTTCTATTATCAGTTGTTGGGCTATTTGTTATAGTTTTAGGATTATTCTATCTAGAGCTTGTATCTTTCTCATTATAAATGCTTCAGTAGTTGACAGTGGATTTAAGTAAATGCTGGATTTATATGTATCTGAAGGCTATCTCTTGGTTTTACTTATGGCAAGTTTCATACCTTAAGGAGATGATTGTAATTTGTTGGTGCAGGCTATCCAGTATTTTGTTTCTGCTGTTCTGAGAAAATCCCAGTAATGCTCTTTCTAATCTTGATGTTCACTGAATGTATTAGGGGTTGTTCCATTATGCACTGTTGTTAATCCTTATACTTTTTTCTAAGGACTTGGTTATTGAATGGGCAACCTTTGCACTTATAGATTGATAATGTCCCATTCTTGATAACCATGTGATTTACTATTATTCTTCTCTTATCTAGTTGCTTTCTTTTCTTTGTTATTATTGTTTTTTCATTTTTTTTTGTTGTTAACTATTTCAGGTTTGATTGGTGTTGAGCTAGAAACACTAGAGTGTTTGTACAAAAGCTATTGATATTGGAACTGTTTCACTATAGTTTCCTTTAAAGCTCAAATCTTTTCTCCCAACTATTAGTGTTGGCCATGTTTAGGTAATTAGTTTTTTAAGCTTTTGATACTATTGAGAGTTCTTCCTTGTTTTTCAAGTCTTATTTTTAATTATTGCCAAAACAAGATTCTTGTTTTGTTGTCATTCAAGAGTTGATCTTTGAATATTATTCTTCTGCGCTTGAGAGTAATTCTGTAGTTGTTATACCATTTATTTATGCTTATTTCTTTGATTGTTCTACTCCTATTTTTACCAGTTTTCCATATCACATATGCAATATTGATGCCAATGTGATTTATTGTAGTTTTATAATGTTTAGAATATTATTTGTAAAATTGTTTCTTTTTCTGGTCCAAAAGGGAAGCTTGTCTATAAGTATTGATGTCTTTAATCAGTAGTTATTTTATAGCTGTTAGTAATATATGTAATGTTAGGAAGTTATTTCATCCTTATATATCTTAGTTAAAGGAAACCTTTATTAAATGTAAACTAGAAACAGACAACTTTAAGTTGTCAGTAAAGGAAAAAAATAACCTTTAAATACATGTTTTTTCAATATAAATAAATATAATAAAAATATATAAAATAATATACATATAATCTTAATAGATCCATAGTGCAGTGGTTAGCACTTCATAGATCATATTACAAGAGCCGAGATCAAATCCTCCAGTAAGAAACCTTTAAAAAAGCAGATAGTGATCTGCATACATTAGTGTAACCATATATAACTGATATTTCCATGTATAGTTGTCTATTACCAGTTGACTAGAGTTCTTGAGTGATACAAGTCGATCTATACTGGATTGTAATAAAGCTGAATGTCTAAAATTGGATAAGATTAGTGTTCGCAATTTTGATCTGAATCTGTTTGATCCATGAATCTGATATGAATCAGATTGAATCAAATTTCAAAATTTTTAATCCAATCGGATTCAGATCGAATCAAATTTTAAATTTACAAAATTATTGAATTCAAATTAGATTCAGATCAAATCCGATCAGATTCAAATCGGATTCAGATCAAACCCAATATAATTCAAAACAGATATGCACCAATCTATATAAATTGTTATATAATTATTTAATTTCATTTAAACAAACTATCTAGAAAATTAAAATCAGACTATCTAGAAAATTAAAATAGGTTTTTTTTTTTAAAAAAAACAATATAAAAGGCAAGTTAAAAAAATTCAATACTTTGCTCTTCTTGATGATTTTTTAAACATTTCTTTCAATATTATAGTTTTGCTGCTTAATTACTTTCATCGTATTCTTTGCTTTTGCTTAATTTATTTCTTTTAAAAATGGAATATGAAAATTTATTTGATAGCATACAAATTGTATATGATGAAAGTAGCAGTTTAACTAGCCATGACAATATCGATATTGAAAATGCTAATACAAGCAATCAATCGGAATCGGCCTCAGTTACCTCAACAATTTCTAGAAGTAAAGTATGAAAACACTTTACAAAATGTGCAAGTTTTAAAGAAGATAGAAAGGCTACTTGTAAATATTGCAGAACAATATATACATATAGTGGAAATAGTACTTCTAATCTAATAAAACATCTTGAAAAAACTCATCCGACAAAATTAAATATAATAACTGGCAATACTGAAATTGCCAATTTTTTTAAAAC